>JADBJO010003776.1:203948-228904 GCA_016801955.1 Conus betulinus
AGGTGTTAATAAAAGTGGAGGGGGGGACCTCCATACCACTAAACCAGGTACGACGAATGTAGATGACCACGCGGAGGTCGACCCGGCATGGCGGTAATAAAGATGGCGGCTCAAGTGACCAGTGAGAGTTTTTGATCGCCGAAGTGAATTTACAGAAATGGGCGCGGAGAGTGAAGGCAAAAACAGGTGGAAGAGAATAAAGGATGAGGACACATCTTCCTACAAAGAGTGGACTTGTTCCTACACTGGGGGTAATGGCCGAATGGAGAACAAATGCACTGAAAAGTGAAGTCGCGAGCTGTCACGCTGCAGAGCATGAATAAAAATTAATAATAATAATTAAAACGCCAACCGTAAGCCTCACGCGGCAATAGTACCCATGGTTTAGCGTAAGCCACAACAGAACCAGTAAAGAAGGCAAGCACACAAGCAAACTTTACAAAAACAGAAGTATAAGCGCGACAGAGCAGTAAAACCTGTCCTTGTTAGGCAGGAGGCTGAGGTAGAATGAGGAAAAGGAAGTTGACACCGGCTTCTTCCCTGGCGGAAGTAGGGTGGGTGTCATGTTATGGTCTTATTACTGTATTAGCCACAAAAAATTCAGCCTTTCAGAGCTAACTAACTGCCGTTGAATGTTATGGTCTGACATGGTAAAGTATATGACGCTAAAATAGGCATTTCAAAGCAGTTTCGCAATGGAATAGTTTATCCAAAGGAAATGTGGAAAACAGTGCCCATGTTCTGACCTATTGAAATCGCTCTTGAATGAAGCTTGTGTATATAAAAGGCAGGGCTGTCATTTCTTTTCTAAGTGACTGAATTCCTGTGATTCTGAATGTCAGTAAGGCTGCCTGTGACAAGTGCATGTGGTATTTTCAATTAAAGCTAGTTCACTGTGTACAAATACAGCTTGCAGAAAGTTAATCACACAAAACGCAAGTATTTATCTGTAAAAACAAAAACAAAGAGAAAGAATACTTACTAGAAGAATCTGTTCTTTGCACTTGACTTGAAACTCGCACATCTAGGCTGTCGACAGCTTGCCGTGCTATTGATTGCAATGACAAAGACTCCTGTTGATTCTGTAACCGAACATGGCACCACGCTACAACCATCATATTGTAACATGCAACAAACATTATACTTGTCAGTCACACATAAGTGAAATAAACATACTTATCAGTCACACTTAAGTGACACCAGAACAAACAGAGGAAGGAAAGGAGGACAAGGGAAGGAACAGAGAAAAGAGAAATAAACACAGAAAGCTAAGAAAAGGGAATTTGAGAGTGATCAATTTTGTTTCAGTTGTTGCATGAATCTTACTGGATGACATTAAAAAGAGGGCTAAGGATTGGTTAGGTCAGGATGTGTGTGGTGTGTTAATGTTTACAGCAGCTCAACACAACTGCTGCTTTTTAACCCGCTGACTGCGATGGGCCATGATCGTGGCTTTACCGCCCGGCTGCGTTGGGCCACGATCGTGGCTCAGACGAGAAACCGTTATACCACCACTGCTAAACATCCGGGTTGATCAGTTCAGATGACTTGCTAGTATCCACTGTGCACCGGCAAGCCTTGTCAGTCAGTTATGTCGAAGTTTTTCGACTTTTTTGACTGAAATAATGAGTGAATCAGTGACCGAGTCGAGCAGGAGTTACGTGGAAGTGGCATGAGTGAACAATCAGTTGCCGAAGGCAGTAGTAATGAAAGTGAAACAGGTGAGTGGATAACCTTTGATTATTTTGTTTGTCGCGTGATGGACCACCTGCTGCGTGCTGTCATTGGTTATTTTACATTTATTGGTCCGCCACATGAAGGAAGCGGGGGGATGGTGGGGGCAGGGTACATGGCTACTTACAGGAGTGATAGGCTTTGGCCTGATCAAACTAGAAGATCGTTTCTGGGTGATTATAGGTGTTTTGAAAGCACTTTAGAGATGAATAAAAGTGGTGATCTGAAGAGAACAATTCATAACTTTGTTTATTTTTTTAGTTTGGAAACAGTCTGGGCGTGTCATGGGTGGGGGCGTGTGTCCAATGAAAGCTATAGCCCTGCCCCCTCCTTATATGTTAGTGATTCAGATTTTATTCTTATTTATGATTTTATGCACGACTTCATTTTTCACAGAATGAATAAGTAATGCTGGTCATATTTTTTTTCTTTCTGAAAATCAGACTAATTAGTGGAAACCGAGTCAAGCTCTCTGTAACAACTCTTGCACCATTATGAAACAATGAAATGAACAGAAGACTTAGGATATATGTTTTCTTGTGTGATCCAGAATCTGGAAGCACTACTGCAGAGGAGAGAGATGCTGCGAGTGAAGGAGTCGAAGAAAGAGGAACTATGCTGCTGGCCATCCTACTCATGTGTGCACTCTGGCTGGGAATGTTCTGGATGTGATGTGGGACTCTGCTCCAAGTCCTTTTCAGCCTTCCACGGAAGACCAAGGCCCTAACTTTGTTTCTGTCTTCCAAGGACATATTCTTCTTGTTTTCTCTAAAGTTTCAAGTGTTTGACAGTGTTTTGACATTCAAGCAGGAAAACTGTGGCGTTTCAAACAATGTGACTGACGTTTTGGATTACCTTTTCGCCATTGTTCTGGATTACACTGTGAAGAGATATCTTCATCTGCCATCAGGGTACTGTCTTGTAATTATTTTTTTTCAGATTCCTCATTATCTCTAGTTTACAAAAACATATAGTTTTACTTATCTAGCTTCAAGACAAGCCTGCACACAAACCCCATTTCCTTGTATAGTGAAATTTGATTGTCCGGATGCTGAATTTTAAGTACATCATTTGAGGCACAATTATTACACATAGCTCAAGTCAAGGGAATTATCATCTTTCCCATGTTTCCAGCACATATTTGTCTTCATTTTATCTCCAGTCTGAAGTGTTTAGGTAGTACTGAGGAAAAACCGTGTCTCTCCTAACATTTGACTTACTTTTCAAATAACTTTTTCAGAAATTTTCTCTGCTTATACTTTGAGGTCAGTCTCCAAGTAGGTACCACCTACAGTATTTTCAGTTATTTCACTAGATTCTTCAACATCTCTAGTTTCTAAAAATGTATAGGTTTGCATATCTAGTGCAAATAATATGTATGCAGAAGCCAAATTCTCAAGTGTGGTGTGTAATGAGTTTCCCGTCCTAGATTTTAACACTTCTTTAAGTTTAAATTGATATACAGAGCACTGTGAGGGTTAATATGTGACAACTAAAAATAGGTTTCCCTCTTTACAGTTGAACTTATAATCCACTTCTAAAAGCCTTTCAATGAATATATACCTGTTGAGAGAAAAAAAAAAACCCACCCAACCAACCAAACAAAAGAGTTCCTGCACATTAAGTAGCACCTACACACGAAATGAACTAGTCCTTACCTTAATGATGAAATGGCTGCCTGCAGTATGAGGTCCATTCATGACAATGGGCATATCAGACCGACTGCTATTGTTCTGAATGGAGTTGATCCCTGTTGAGGTGGACATGGGAGTCAAGGTCGATGAGGACCCTGTGGAGTTGACATGGGGTGATGGGGCTGAGGGAACGGAGGGATTTCCAGAGGAGGTGAGAGAGACAGAGTTGCTGTTGCTGACACTGGACACTGGTATGCTGCTGCTGTTGATACTGTTGTGGTCAATGGAGTTCACCAAAGGCTTGGAATCTGTCAACACACCAATTTGGTTGACACTGCTATAAAAAAAATGATATTGTATGTGCCCCATATCTGCTGAGCTTGGAGTGCTTACATAAAACTTAAAAGCAGATGTTCAGGCTGTCTACTCTTACTCCAATTGCACATACCAATACTCTAGCCGTCAGAAAATATAGCAACTGTAGGCTGACACTGTGCTAAATAACTGTGATGCTTAGTTAAACAGAAATTCGGTTCTGAAATATAGATATGTTTACACCATCATCACATTTTCTTCTTGTTTTTTTATTTTCTTTCTTTCTTTTTATGGCATTATTTGTCAGATTTCAGTGGTCTCTTTCAATATTAGACCAAAACAAAACAAAACCCAAACCAAAACATACCCCCCCACCCTGATGTTTTCTGGGTTTTCGGACTTTTTTACTGAAATTCCCCCCCGTCTGTACTTTCATTTTTTTTTTTCTCCTAAAACAACTTCAAGAGACTGCTGCAAGCAGGAAGAACAATGGAAAATATGCGGTGCTAGAAATTCATGCGAAATCCTGATACTGATTCCAGCGTGCAGAACACTGACCTGTTACACTGTTTTGTTGACTGCTGGCTGCAGCAGCATACGCCGTCAATGGAGGCGTGGCTGTTGACAGCGGATGGTGGTTGTTTAGGCCCGTGCTTTCAGAATTCTGTGTGACTGTAGAACTGCTGTCAACATATAACACAAAACAATAGGAATAACATACACACCTGAGTTGTAAACGTGAATGTCAAATTCTTGAAATAATGCATAACTGATGAGATGCCACATAAACACCATAATAAGCTAATGTCTGTCCTGCAGCACGTTCCAGAATTACCTAAACACAAAGTTTTCCTACAAAGATGTGAAGTACTAAATTGATAATCAACAAAACATAAGTACAGTATTATGACTACCACTAAACTTTATTTTCCAGTGCTGACAAATAGCTACCTGTTGAACATTTACCAATAATTAAATATACTTCAAGAGTCACAATAAGTGGTACATAAAATGAAAAAAGCTAGTTATATATTTTTGCATTACTAGACTAGGCTTCTGCTTTTTTGCCACATTATTTTAAAGAATACACAAATATTCAGAAAGTTGCTTTTTACCTTTGTGATGTCTGCTTGCTGGGGGGATTCTGGGGTTTGGATATAAGTTGCGTTGTTGTGTGAATTTTCTCTGCAAACAAAACATAACACTTGATACACATATATCTAACAACTTTCAAGTCATACATATATATATACAATCCCAGACTGAATCTACGGCTAAGACTGAGCAGAGTCAGGTAAATAACAAAAAAACAATATTCAACAGAGCACAATAATTTCTAAATGTTGTCAGGCACAGAAAGAAAAAAAAATCTCTGCAGCTATCAATATTACATCTGCTACTTCTGACCATCTAGAGTACAATAAGTTGATCATGTTTTATTTTTCACAATCTCTTTTCTATCCCAACACCCCCCCCCCCCCCCCTTTTTTTTTCTTATTTAATTTGCAAGAATGCTGGAAGGTGAGGAAAGGAAGCTGTGCCAAATATAGAGGCGATGTTGCATATAGGAGATGGGTACAAAGATGAAGGGCTGACGCAATCTGTATGCAGTGCAAAATCCAATATGATGAACAAACCAAAGACAAACACAAAAACAATAAAATCTGTACACAAAGTGATCAAGCAATTTTAAAATTTGCCTAACCTTCCAAAAGGGGGGAAAATGCACTTCATATCAATGAAAAAAATCCTGACAAAGGTTTCCTCACCCCTCCCCTCCATCCCCCCACCTGTAGGGGAACAACTCCCCAAATATTAAGCTAATCCCATAAACAAAGTAAATGAAAATGACCCATCAAAGGTCAAGGAATAAAACATGTTAATTTTGTGGGTTAAAAACAAAGACAAAATAGCCGCTGTCTTGGATGAAAGCAGGAAGGTAATTTTTCCACTTCTCTTTTTCACATGGACAACAAAAGTCCAAGACCTTATGTAGAAGCTCACTGACCTGAGGTATGTACCGACCTCATTCTGACAACATCTTCAGCTTGTATAGCAGCATGACATACCGAGTAGTTCAAGTGGCAAGAAAAAAAAAAAAGTGTGAACACAGTTCAGGTGAAATACCTGTAACACAGTCACTCCAAAGGCCAGTGTATACAGTGAATCAGAAGAGGGTGGTAAGGAGGGAGGTAAAGGGTGGATGGGGGAAGATAGATGGGGGAGGAGGGAATGGGAAAGGACAGGCCTAGCAAGGCAAAGAATGGCTTTGTGGTTTTTAAATATTAAGAAAAAAAATGGTGACAATGAGGCATGGGGCATGGAGAAATGCTGATGTTATTGTTTTTAATCAACCTGATGTGAAAAGGAAGGCAGAAATTAAACGGTTGTAAAAGGGAGGCACAAAGAAAAGACATGGCACAGTGTGTACAGTGAAAAAGGCATCTGTGGATGGTACTGCAGTAAATGGTAAACAAAGTATTATCACTGTTCAGAGGAACATTCTGGAGCAAGTGATTGTATCTGGCACTGAAGATGTTAAAAACTCAACAATGTACAAATTAACATCCCTGGTTAAAATACAAAATCAAATTAACTATAAAAAACAACAAAAAAAAAACAACCCCAGTCTAAAGCATGATAAAGTGAATCACAAAATATCAGGATTTTTCATGGTAAAACATTTATGATTTTCCCCCTCCTCATATTTATCTGTGAAACGAATCTTTTAATCAAACTTGGCTTGGGATCTCATTATATCTGGATCCTTGTAAAAACAAAAGTGAGAGAGAAATTGAGCTAACCATGCCTCCCAATCAGAACTACCAGAGTGACTGCTTTTGACTTGCATGACACATTCATCTGTGAGCTGCAAGCTCAGTTTTCCCTCTTTCCTGACCTGGAACACACCTGTTGCTCTTGCCATTTTTTCTTAAGTTCTTCAGCAGCTATGGATCCTGACAAGCTGCCTTTCAAAGTTGCTTTTGACTATGATGATAAAAGCTTCATTTTCACATTCTTCTCAGGAAGAATTTCAGCAGAAACTTCTATAAAATCTCTGTCACCAATGCCCTTCAGCAGGTGTCGTCTCCGACTTACGAGATATGGCAACTATTGCCACACGGTCTCTGCCACTTTGAAATGTCTGATCACCTCCGGTGTCTGTCTTTCATGTCACAAGTGGCGCCCTCACTCAGATAATCAATCACAAGAACTGTCTTTCAAGCAGATGTTGTTCCCTTTTATCCCTTTAACAAGTTTAAGAGTTTATCAAGGGAGGATTTCCAGTGGGGGTCACTGGTATTTAAGGGTATGCATCCTCACGAAATATTGGGCTAAAGGACAGAATGTTCCATAGTCTGACCATGATCATGTCAACCCGGATATGTTTAATGCATATGGGAGACAGCATGATTTGGAAAATGATGATTCTGTTGATAATGACAATACAAAGTTTTTTTTTTTCCTTTGATTCATGCTGATAACGACATTCCCTTGTAATATGAATGCACCATCTAAATTCATATTTTGGACTTTAGGCCATAAACTGACATATGAGTGCATAAGTGTAGATCATCAGGAAATTAAATAAATGTTTTGATAATATATACACAGATGCTAAATGTTACAGTATAACATCACACCAAACTGTAAATATTTTTACAAGCTTACTTTTTCAGAAATCTGTGTTGAAAAAGCATTCCCCTCAGTTCTCTTGTGGTTTGGCTTCATCAGAAGTAATTACTAAGCCATCCAGAACCAAAACGGGTTTTTATTAAAATATACGTACAAAAAAAAGGTTTTAGAATGAACCAAGAAGGGTATATTAATACCTTAAAAATTAGACTATGATCTTCTGTCAAACATAACAATAACGAAACAAGATTTAAAGCATATAAACGTACTCTCAGTTTATCTTGAATACAATGTCACAATCAAACATGCGTCATAATGTGTATTTCATCACTCCAGCTTACGACTCAAAGCAGCTTTGACGTCATTTTTGTTAGCGTTATCATTTTCTAGATAATCTATAAAGAAGAAAAACTGTTTGGGGCCGTTACAGCTGTTAGTAACGGCTATTTTGGGTTAAAAAAAAAAAAAAAAAAAAAAAATCGGGCATCATCCGTGATCCATAATGAACATACCTACAAATTTTGAGAAAGATTGGCCCAGAAGTTTTGTTTGGAACGAGTGGAACACATTCTGACCATGGTAGAGTACTCCCTGTCCTATAAGAACTGGGAGTACAAAAAGGTGAATATTTAAATTTGATCTTTGACTGCCATTACCTGTCATGCAGATACTTTTAGCTGAAGAAATTTTGGTCTGAATATGGCAGCCTATCCTTTCTTTTACTGACTGAACATATAAATTCTTTTCTAATGGATACTGTACGACAAATTAAAAAAAAAAAAAGCATGAAAAGAAAACACAATACACTATTCACATACATACTTCCAACTGACATAATAGCTAATTCAGTTACTCACCTCTTCAGACTGAGATTTGTGCCTTTTTCTCTCTTTGTCATCTACTTTGTCCCCCTGAAAAGACAAAATTGTAATTGGATTTCACTCATTTAAAAACATTTCCTCTCTTTGTCATCTACTTTGTCCCCCTGAAAAGACAAAATTGTTAATTGGATTTCACTCATTTAAAAACATTTCCAAGTGTGAAGCTAGTGGGGAAGGGGGTGGGGGGTTGGGGGGGCTGGGTCCAATTGGGCTGTTAGCTGCAGAAAATTCAACATATGGAAGCCCAAAAAATTGCCTCTCCTTGAATTTAAAATGAATTTCATGCATCAGACACTTTGTGCAAAGCTTACAAAAGAGTACAGAACTGTTTCACAAAGCACAATAATATGCACACTATACAGAGCAGCCAACCTCTTTTTAAGAGATTTGAGAACAATATTTTTGAAAACCGAGAGGAATTTCTGACAGCTGAGAGGAATACATACACTATCGCTCCCAAAACAAAAGAATGACATTCCAAACACTTTATTTTCTTTCCTTTTGTCCAAGTGTTTTCATGGAATCACTGTCTCACCCATGCACTGATATTCTTTTACATTTTTGAAGACACAGTCACTAACATCATCTTCTGACTTGGGTCCTTTTCGCACTTCAGAATCATCAGTGTCTCTGTAGTGCTCAAAGCCACAACAGCTGTACTGCATTTCAAACATGCACACACACACAGCATGAACAACCATCCTTGTCTGGTTTCAACAGAAAATGGCTCAAAATCATAAAGCATCCTCAGTCTTGTCCAACCTGCTGTGGCACTATGTCTCTGAGAATTCCAGCTTACAATGTCATGTGAACCATTTGCGGCTGTTTCTCACCACTGTAATTTTAATGCTTGCTGAGCAGAGTGTTTCAAGTCTCAGCAGCAAGTTAGAGTAGTTTCTGTGTGCCATACTGAACAGTTTCAAAATCTACGAAAACCATTTCCATGATGTTTTGGGGAGTGGCAGCAATAAGGAAATGGTGGAAAAACTAAAGAACAGCAAAACTGGATATATGGACAGAGAAAAAACCTCTGAATGGCAGAAATATCCCATGCCTGATTCATACATTCATCAGAGGCATTTGTTAACCACAAGATAGACAGGACCTCAGTGAGGATGGTGACCATGGTACTTTGCATCATCTTTTAGTAAGCAGCTCTAGGTATCAGCAAGATTTTTCATGAATACCTTGGAAGGTCTTTGCTTTCTGGTAACAAAACTATCGAGGGGATTGAATTTGTGTACACTGACGATTCTTTCTGGAATTACAAGCCTGAATTATGGAGCTTATTAGCAGCAACACTTTAATCCAGATGATGAACAAAATGAAAAGTAATTGTTCTGTCAAGTTCAGGGATGCAAACAGGAAAGAGTTCCTGATACTGAAACAGAATTTGGGCCATCACTCAAATCCTAAAACTGGACTGTGGTATTCTAGTACAGGGGTTCCAACACTTCTTTGCTTTACCTGACAACAAAACAGACATGGCTGAAAATTTCCCTTCAGGCTGATTTTCATCTTGTCATAGGCCAAAAGCTACGGCACTGTGACTGTTAGTGTTAAGAACTTTCAGCACTTGAAGCTGCTTAGTCTTGGTGGAAAGATAGTGACATATGTCTGTGCTTTCCTTCTGCAACCAAGTCACAGATTTACTTCTGAATTTCATAGGACTCTTACTGATACAATCGGACGCAGCGTAAGGCCCCTTTTCATTAATTACATTTCCTTGCAATCTCCAATATTACTGGAGGCCTATCAAGATGTAACTGTTAACTTCTGCATGTCATCCTAGCACTTGGTACCTGATCTTGCTACTGCTTCCCTCCCCCTTTACTCCCTTTCTTTCTTGCTGTCTATCCACTTGTCTCTGGTTACATATCAAAATGGATGATCTTGGTGGGTTCCTGTCAAGCTCATCTTTAATCTGTTTAATACAGAACAATTTCCATTTTTGGATCCTGTAGTAATCCCGAAAAATTATTCATGAAACAAAATGCAACCTGAAACTGTAGTAATCCTTTAAAATTATCATGAAACAAAATGCAACCTGAAACTATTTCCATGCAACTCATTTGTGTGGCTCAAACTCATTTAAATATCATTTGCTTTTAAAACACGCACAGAAACAAACCCACAAATGAATCATGGCAGCCTATTAGTTTAAGTATAAATATTTGCTTTTAAAAACACACATAGAAAGAAACCCATGAATGAATCATGGCAGCCTATTAGTCTAAGTAACTATTAAGTCACCCGGTATGTCCCAACTACTTCCTTCATGATTCTCTTTATATTTACTGGCTGTTTGCATAGGTTACAAGAAAATTCTGAAAGTACAATGCAAGTATCTCCAGTTTTTAACACTTTATGGCTGTATGGAAAATAAAATGGACAACAAAAAAATTGGTAAGGTTCTAATGCTCTCACTTTATTATTGACCATTTTTCACAATAAAAAAGGCATCTTTTTACAGCTCAAATTGGTAAGTTTTTTTTCTTGAACAGGAATTTGTCTTTTGTAACCACTGACACTTCTTACAAGTTATAGAAATGAAATGAGTAATGATGTACATGACGGACATCAACACTCATTTTTGGGTCTGTCGCGAGTTTCGGCATTTGCCAGGTTGAAAAAAACAAACAAAACAAACAAACACTATCTTCTTCGTTGAGAGGGAAGGCAGAACTGCATAACTCTTGCATTCATACATATACACTATATTCAAACAAAAGCATTCACCGCCTGCCTTCGAATAGTTGGACTTTAGGACGACTGCAGAACAAAACTAACTCTTAGTGCGTAGTTCTGCAGGGAGAGGTGGAGGGGGTGGGGAGGTTAGAAAAAAACAACAGCAGCAGCTTTAGCCTACAAACTACGAATCTTCAAAATCAAGGTACACTACAGCATACTGTTCTTTGCAGGAAGAATTAACTGAACAGCAGCTCATGTTTTTATTGGTGTGCTGGATTATATGCATGAGGAGTCGATGTTTTTTTTTTTTACCCCTGCTGGAGCTGTACTTCTATTTTTGAACGTTCATGGCCATGTCTATTAGCAAATATCTTTTGTACGCCAGTCTTTTGCCACTAAGTTTGTCTGGCCAACCCCATTTCCAGTCACTTTTCACAAGTTTTCTTACATAATTTTTTGTCAATACTTTATTCACCCCACCCTCCCAACATGATGCACTCTCCTGCCTACTTTTTATGATTTGACATGGGAGTCCCTTTTCTAGCCTGTTTCCACAACTTTTGTAACTTCTTGACTAAACAGGTTCCATAATTACAACACTGATCTCAAAATTTACATCTAAACTACAGTCAAATCTACGAACTTACTATCTTTTGGCAATATCTATTTTGTATTCAGTTATGCTAAACAAAATGGATTTGATACCAAAAAATAGAAATATTTAGTAATCTGAGAGCGAGAGAGAAAAAAAGAAAGACACAGGCACACACTTAAAACCTATCTCATCTGGATAATATTTCCCAAAGCAATCATGTTTTCAAAAATTTTCTGATCCAGATTTCCAGTTTACTTTGGAAGACTAGCATCCAAAGTGTATCTATCTATATATATATATATATATATATATATAGAGAGAGAGAGAGAGAGAGAGAGAGAGAGAGAGAGAAGTAAACAAAACTAAAACAAGCACATCAGTGTCTCAACATCAGATTCTTATGTTCTTTCAGACCGAGCGTTTGAGTGTGTGGAATGGTCATTATGTGGATGCGTTTCATTTTGTGTGCATGTGTGAGAGAGCGAATGGGGCTGTGAGTGCATGGCAGATTTTGTGTCGGTGTAATTCAAACTTCTAATGAGAGGCTGAAGGTTCTTTCATTCTTTTTTGCAGCTGTCATACAAGAAAAGAAAGATCCATGTTTAAATGCAAAATAATGGTCATTACCTACAGAAAGTAAGGACACACATTAAAAATGTTGTGGGAAAAAGTTATGGTTGCAGAAGAGAGAGAGAGAGAGAGAGAGAGAGAGAGAGAGAGAGACAGCAAGTATGGAGCAAAATATAATTGTCAATTTGTGACTGTCCAGCTCTCAAGGCAATGTCACAATTGAATTCCACTGTAACCAGCTTTTAAATTTGTGATTGGCCACCTCTGAAGGAAATGTCAAAGCTGCAAACAAAAAGCTGTTTTCAGAAAATCACAAGATTTGTTCAATTCTTCCCATCGATGGCAGTTTGATCTCATGCCTGGTCTTTATCACCATCATCGTTTCCATTGTCATTTTGTGCGCGTTAGTGAACTATGTTAACAATGCATGGTTCACAGGAATATAGTACAGCCAAAAATTGAAAATGTTTAAAGTCTGTTCATTCTATAAAAATCTGATTGTTACTGATTAACTTTAAAAACTGGTATGAACACCCAGACTAGAAATCACACACTGTTAGCAGGAGTTAACTTTCAGGCAGACACCTGATGCTGTCTACATGAAAGCTACTGAAAGTGAAGGTGACATCATATCACCTAGTCATAACATATGAGCACACCAAAACCGATTATCACTTCAGTTAACATTTTAGAACTGCATGTAGTGGCTTCAGAGATAAATGAATAACCTCTACTAAGTCTACTATCCCCCACCCCCACCCCCCAAAAAACCCCATAAATTACAAACTGAAATTTAACTGTTGAATCAATTTACTGATCTCCTCTTCTGATAGGACTGAAAATGAAAACTCAAGTCTGTCAAAAGGTGAGATATACCCCTCCCCCCCCCTTTTCTCTTCAAATAGTTTGAACAGGCCCTGGGGGATTAGCACCTCTACTGGGAAGGTTTGAAATACAGTTTTCAATATCTTTAAGTTCTGATGCCTTTTTTTGTGGAACAGATTTGCAACAATTATAAAGAATTAAAGAGAGTAAAAAGAACAGAATGAAAAAGGTAAGTACATACTGTGGAATGATTGGCATTAATACTGGGACTGGGTGAAGGAGAATTGGAGTTGGTGGAGTTGGCATCAGCTTTGTCGTGCTCATCTCCATCAAATGTTAGTGCCTGGCCTCCAGCTGTAATAAATCCAATATACTGTGTTAGATCAAAACAAATTGTCATGAAAATAATGAGAGAGGAATGGATTTAAAAAAAAAAAAAGCAAACACACATGGTTACCCCAAAGAATCTGGACATTCTAGAACTCTCAAAACATATACATCATTAACAGTATAATAAATTCTAGAGTCATGTAAATAACAAGTACAAAAAAAAAAAAGAAAAAAAATAACACCCTTAACATGTTGGACTATTCTTCAAATGACAATCAGCTTAAACTCAAAAAACAGAAAAAAAAAAAAAAAAAAGGAAACAAAACTCCCCTGTTCCTCCATCCCATCCCCATAAAAGGACCATGTCGAAAAAAAAAAAAAAAAGCATGCTGCAAAATTTCTTCTGTTCACGCCTTACATTTCCCATACACGAGGCGTCACTACTAAAAAATTCAGAAGTATCTTTTTTTTAATAAGCAACCAGAAAGACAGAATGGAGGAAGAAGTTCCCAGAGGTCTACGGCATGTCTTAATACTCCATCTTCTGATAAATGCAGCCAAGTAGAGCAAATAACCTGCATTTAAGATGGATTTAGTTCGAATGGCACTGGATATATGCCAGGTACTACTTCCCATTATGTCACTCTGAAAAAAAATATGGGGAGTTTGTATTAAACTCCCCGTTAGGCTAATATACTTACCATGTCAGACCGTAGCTTTCAACGGCTGTTAGTCAGCTCTGAAAGGCTGAATTTTTGTGGCTAAAGCAGTAGTAAGAAGACCATCATATGACGTCCACCCTACTTCTGCCAAAGAAAGAAAGCCAGTGCCAACTTCCTGTTCCTCATTCAGCGAGGCATATGCACAAGGTAATCCCGAGAACCACGGCGCTAGAGGAGACGGTAGGGCCGGCATTAGAGTCTGACATGGAAAGTATACTAGCCAAACAGGCAGTATAATACAAACTCCCCATTTTGGCGTCATATGCTATACCATGTCAGACCATAGCAGAATTTAAAGAAATTGGAGGAGGGCCCAGTGCCCTAATGGTTCTTGGGGTTAGAAGGCGGAATAGATATGGCTGCGTTAGCCACAACAAAAGAAATTCCTTTAGAACCATCAGTACTGGTCATGCGATATCCCTTAAATAAAAGTTTATGAAGGGATTTTCCTAATGCCAGTACGATGCCTCCAGGAGGTGGCGTAAGGGGACAGAATGCAGGAACGCTGCGGAAGTGGCCAGCGCTCTGACCTCATGGGCCCGAGGAGATAAGACAAGGAGATCCTCATACGCCTGGGCGTAGGCAGATCTGACCTTCTTGGAAAGCCACCTAGAGATAGTGCCAGCAGAGATGTTTTTTATGATGACTGGGGTTGATGGACATGAGGAGACGCCTCTGGGAGGAGCGCCTGGGGCGCTAGCATTCCCAGTAGTATCTCAGACACCTGGAAGGGCACAGGTCCATGTCTCCACCACTTCCCCTTTTCCCAAGATATCCATGAGTGAGCGGATGACGAGGGAGGGAGAGGCTGTGCCCAGTTCCTGATTCTTAGCTAAGAATTTGGGGAGAAGCTTGAGAGAGACAGAACCGTCCCTGTGGATGGCAACGTCTCTGGGGTCCCCACTAAGGTAATGAAATGTCGCTGTGCCTCCTGGCCAAGGCAAGGGCAAGAAGAAATGTGGTCTTGAGAGAAAGAAGGTCAAACGGAAGGGTGGTGAGAGAGCATGTCCTTTCAGAGCTAACTGCTGATGAATGCTACGGTCTGACATGGTATAATATATGATGCCAAAGTTACATTTGATCTGCTTGTTTTCTGTTAGTGTTCTCTAAACGAATTATAATAAACAATATTCGAAAATAAAAATGTGTGCATGAAAATTTGATGTACAGCAGCTTTACCAGACGAGCATCTGACAGGTATTCCCTCTTGCCTGGAAGGCTTTAACAATATAATCATGCAAAGCTGTTTGTCTACGTAGGTAGTTTCACAAAAAAGGCAATGTTAGAAGTTTGCCACGGGCACAAACATACATGCACAAAACACCTAACTATGAGACACACCCTGTTTGCGCAAGTAAGCCACAAATCAGAAAGCATTTGAAAACAATAACTTTAAAGATTTTTTTTCTTACTCAATTCTTTGCGGTTTACACCATCTAACAGAAGCTGTAAGTCACCACAAACCTGATAGGTGAAAGCAAAGAAGCTGTACATCAATTGGACTTATGCTATGCTTAAGAAAATCATCCTTTGTTAAAAAATAAATGCTCTTAAATACCACACTTTAAAAAGCATAAATGGTTAGAATTTTAGGTACGGACAATTTTTAAAAGTCAACCTAATAACGTCCGACTAACTAACCTTTGTGTCAAGCCATGTATCATCTCTAAAAAAAAAAAAAAATCTAAATAGAAACCAGTAAATATTATCAGTTTGTTACCGGCCTTTTCAATTTCTAAAATAATCTGAATGGCAAACCGTAAATATTATCAGTTTGTTACCTGCCTTTTCAATTTCTTTCTTCTGCATTGGCAGTTTACAACCCCAACATTCACTTGTTTTCAGAACTGAAATTTTATGCTTTCTCTTTAAGCCCAACATTTTTAATGCCATGTTCTGTTTCTGGGCCAGACTGACATCATCTTAAAAGACTCGAGAAGATTTCTAACAGGTCAGAGAATATTTTGAAGGTGAGAGGAAGGGACATGGCACCATACCTAAGACGCTTTATTTGCTTTCATTTTGCAGTGGTCAAACACACTGCCCTAATTTGAATACAGTTTAAGAGGATGACAACTTGACACATTCATACAGTGTACATGCATGTAAATAAGGAAGTTCTGCATCACATTTCATTCTTGGTTATATAATTTACCCATGATTCGTTTTTTACATCTTGACTTACAACATCACACATACTGGGGCTCCAGCAGTTTTAATCACAGCACATTTTTATATGTCTATGGCCCTAAGCTTTTTGCCACACTATGTGAACGCAACTTTTAAGTTCTGAACTGCACGCCCATTACAAAAGGCACCTAGAAAAATGACAGAAGCGCGCTGATGGCACTGTAATTGGAAGAACTTTCAGCACATGAAATAGCTGTTTACTGTGGAGGAACAATCACATGTTTCTATTTCCTTCGCCAAAAGATTGCAGACATATACTTGACATGAAACAGAAATGCTACAGATTCAATGGAATGCAACATCAATTACCCCCCCCCCCCCCCCCCCCCCCCCCATTGTGATCTTCTCTAGCAGTCACTGATGCCCTAATTCTCGACTTCAACACATCAACATAGTGCCCTGCCATTTGACAATGCTATTCCCCTCCTCTACCTCCTTCCCTCCCTCTCTCTTAACTCTCTTCAGTTCTTTCCCTTGAATTTCGATCACCGGTGATCACGGTTTTCTTCCCGGAATTATGGTATTCAATGCAACCTTTTTGTTATCTGAAGCAACGTATTGCCTAGAAAAACCCGAAACAGACACATTCATAACTAAAATATCATTTTAGAAATAATGCGCATGTTATGAAAAATTCATGCAAAATGCAACATTTCAGAAACTGTTCAGAGTTTATGTGTACAATATGTGTCCATCCTCCAACTGGACAACCTCAGTAATTATTATCTATCCACTAGATCCAGAGATTTAACATTTTCACAATCTCCGACTCGCATTGCTGAAAAAAACTTCCTAACATCATCATGCAGTATACATGAACAAGGAACTAAACATGATGAAACATCCATGGATAAATTTGTTGACAGCTGCTTGCTAATCCCATTTTTATACGAGAATCTCAAATAGGAACTGCAGAAAAGTAAAATAGACTGCCAGAACAAAACTTCTATTCATCAAACTTTTTCAATCATTTGTAATTCACTGGAGTGTAATAAATGTACATATGTGGCTAAAGATCACTGGTAGGGTTGACACTCGGACATTTTTATGTATCAATTTTCTAAAAGTAGCATTAAATTGAAGACAACCATGCTTTTTATGTTATTCAAAGTCGGTGTTTTTCCTCTATTACAGTGAAATTATGTACAGGTATTTGATGGAGGGGAAAAAAAGGACACAGGCAGAGAAATGGGTTCACAAGCAGCAGTCCTGTGCATGACAAAAGACCTCATAGCTCAGGTTTACATGTCTCTCTCAGCATAATACCTAACAGTATTTGCAGAGCTACCTGATAAGCATTTTATGACAGGTTTTACTCTGCCAAGTCAATGAACTTCCAAATATTTTTTGCTGGTGTACAAAGCACTGGCAAAGGACATAATGCTGATACATAGTACAAGTCTGACAGACTACTCATATAAACGCCAAATGTTTTATGGGCGTCTGTTCAGAATACATGTGCACAATAACGAACACAATAAACATATGCATAAGACTGCCTTTGTATGCATTCTCTTATGCACATATGTGCACAACAGAGAACAAAGCTTTAGTTCATACCATTTAAAACATTTACTTTCAACTGAATATTGATTGCTTTTTTTATACCTGAGCTAACATTCTTCTGATTGTGTTTAAGGTCAAATTGCTGATCATTACTGTCACACAATTGAACAGCATGAAAGTGCAACTAAGTGGATGGAAGAACAGCAAAGGGAGGGGTAGAGGGAAAGAGGGCTGGGGGAACAGAGAAAGCTTGCTTATGTACATGCAAGATATAACTAGAAAAAAAACGATTCTTTTTTATTGCGACAATCCTTCCAAAGAAAGGTGTCCTGGTTACAATACTATGTCAATCAATTAGATCTCTTCAAGAACAGATCATTTTAAACATAATTGCTTGACAGTGGGCAACTGAATTTGTGTAAAACTGTACATTAATGATCAGGACATCTTGAACAGTTCATATCATGTTTCAAAATCATGTATGCAGTAAATGAAATATGCTGACAGCTGACAGTATACTAAACAGGAACATTCCAGACGCATTCAGACTGAAGTCTTCAACTGGAAAACCAAACACACACACATTCCAAAACCACCACCAAAAAATCTATGTAACTTTGCAAGTAAACATTGTATCTATAAGTAAAAGTAATCGGTTCCTAGACCATCAGTCACTGGCAATATGTCTAGCAGCTATACAGATCTGTGTGATCAGTACAAACAGTACTTATTTTGTTGTCTATTCCTTATAGTGCCTGTTATTCCTTGATAAGCTAAATAGTGGATTGAAATGTGGTGTCAGAGAACAAATTTTGCCCTTCTTAACAGAATAAATGCTGGTTGATATTCACCAAATACCTCTCAGATTATGGGATATTTGACATGCAACACTGATCTTTCCCAGGCATCTAAAAGAGTATGGGGGATGGGGTGGGGAGAAGGGGGATGGGGGGGAGGGTTTGTTGATTTCTTAGCACAAATGTTCTGGGGAGACCGGTAAACAAATTTTTAATCCATTCTCTACCCGACCTACTGGGAACAGCCAGAATTCAAGCCACAAGCCTCATAAGTCCTGAAACTGGGACACACACAGGCACAGATTTCAGCCAACTCTTTAGTTTAACTGATAATAGCTACAACGAGCAAATCGCTTTCATACCCTAGACTAAAAAATCCCTGGATAACCAAAGCACTCTGCATGAAATTCTCGACATCTTTATAATGCCAAATTCATTGCTTGGTTTATCATTTTTCTGTCTGAACATGGTGATGACTGAAAACTTTGCCCTGCCCTGGCAACGGCAGCCTGAGGGAAAAAAGATTGGTTCTCCCGCCCAAGAGACTTGACAGCACTGCTTCAAATTATCCAGAACAATGTGTTCGAGTATGTTGTACTGACAAACATTATGGACTCGGAATCAAACTATAACACCTAAAGAACAATTAAAAAAAAAAAAAAATAAAATAACAACAACAAAAAACACATCAAATGTTTTCATTCATTCAACATACTGGTCATATTTCTGGTTAATCAGAGGACAAAGCATCAATACTGTATGGGTTCCCAGGTCTGCAGAAGCATGCTACAGGCTTCAGATTCTGAGGATCATTTCAACCGCTTAGGCAGACATGCCTACCCCAAGATATTTTAATCAGTAACAATTACGACTGAACTAAATTTTTCAACAATTTTCCAGAACACAGTGACATTACATTCTTACATATGTGATGCTGTGCAGATGTACATACTGTATATTCACCTACTCCCTCATCACAGCCACAATGACTGATGGCAAATAACAGAATGCGCACCTGCAGATGTGTATCAATTATCTCCTTTTATGTCCTTAAACCTTGTTATAAGCACTGCTACTGCTCATGATATTGTTTCCTGAAGGTCTGGCAGCACTCATTTCTCTCTCTCTCTTTTTCCTTAAGAAACAGGCTATTTTTCAACTTCTGTTTGTCTTACACATTCTGATTTGCTTCTGACACCTACCTATCTGTTCAGCACTTTCTCTTATATCTCAGCTTATTTTGATCTCTTCCACAGCTACTAATGGCCTAATGTGCCTGCGCAGTATTTTATTTATTTATTTTTTTTTTACTATTTCCTGCTTGCAAATGTTTTCAAGGCAAGCTGTTTTTTTTCCACCTCCACTAAAATACGATTTGCAATTTTATTTGGAATGGCCGTCAGGTTTTATATCCGCAATTGTAAACACCTAGAATGTCCATCCATTTTTACATTAGTGACAAATATGGCTATTTCAGGACAATCTGCATTACTGCCAAAGTCATTCAAAAATTCCTATTATGCTTTCATATGTTAACTTTGTAAGCACATCTCAAAGTAATTAAAAGTTGGTAAATACATCTTTCCATCACAAGGTAAAATAAATACAATGTTCTCCAAGTTTCCTTTTACGGCATAATTTCATCTTTTGCATCTGAAACATGCTTCTAGTGCCTGTCCTATGTACTTTTGAAACTTGCGGATCGTATATTCACTTTAGATCTAAAACTGGCAGTTTTTACAAATTCAACCGATAATTTCTGACAGATAAACAGAAATGACAAACATGGAAGATGATATCAGGACACACTTCAAGGGCAGCTATTCAAGAAAACCATTCTGCAAAACTTAATAATCGTGCAAGCTTAGCATAAAAAAGAACAGTCTCCGCAACAAAGAATAACAGATTCTTACATTTTGTATGTGTGCTATCCCATCTTCTGCGCTACCTCAGTGGCTTTGCATCCAAGCCATCCATTCTAATCTCTAGATCACAACCACAGCCAGCCCAGTCCATCACAGTTCTAGCTTGGGCAGTCCACAGGGAGCAGTCAATTTCAAGAAGCCGTGAGGCAACTCACAAGGGGGAACACTGCACTGCTGGTAAGTCATTTTGGTGGTATTCAGTAGTGCCTTTTATGATCCCAACATGTGCAGGACACCTCCTACTAACCCCATACTGATGACAACTACTTTGTTGCAGAGCTAGCATGTATGCATTCTCCCTCCAGAGGAAGCCACCAGGTCCATCAAAAGACAAGTCTCCATGAACTGCTAATAACAACCACCCTGACAAGCCAAACCAATGTCATAAGCATGAAAGAAACTCTGGTCACCAAGCAAGCAATGCACAGAGTGCCACAGAACTGGAGACCTTTTTTGTTTGTTTTGTTTAATACTGATTGGTAAGGATGAGGATGAAGAAGATGATGCTACCGATTTCCATTCTGGTCTGAGACTCCATGACAGGACTGTACTCTACGCTTACTTCCAAAACATATCCTGCCATCAACCAGATCTGAGAGATACAGACACTGACAGTGTTGGTCGGGAAATTTGAGTAAAACTATCAGAGATGCACCTCTGACAGGGTTCCTACAGACTCCCAAGAACAAAATTCAAGGAGTTCTCAAGGAGTGTTATTTCATTTCAAGGCAAGAGGTGGCACAAAAATTAAACCATTGTTCTTTTAAAACTTCATTTTTATCTGTTGTTTATGTTAAAAAAAAATTTGGAAAAAACATATTTAGGCGATTTCAAAGCTCTTGTGTGATTTGGGGACCACACATGGGGGCAAAAATGATGAAAAAAATACAAAAAGGGTTCATGACAAGAACTGTATTTGTATCATAGCAGATATGTTAGGCACTTGAAACATGACTTTCCTTGTTTTGCTGAGCTATAGTAATGCAATTACAAAAGGATTTTTTATATACTGTTTTGCTGAGCTAAAGCAATGCAATCACAAAGGATTTTTATATATCTAAACTGCTTTTTTTCCCTAATAGTTTTTTTCCCATATGGTGGCAATCAGGCTTCGCGTTTCATTGCCTTCGAATTATTCCAACAGAAATAGCAAATGATACATGCTGTTTTCACTTATAAACAAAATATAATTGTATACAGAAATCATTCCTGATGAAATGAAAAAAAAAAATGACCAATCTAGCTAGTCTGGATCCAGATATACTGTACTCTTGCACATCAACCACTGTTGAAAAATGGGATTTTGAGAAAATGGCGCTTGGAAATAAAGAAGTTAAGCAATTTTCACACACACCTCTTTCAAATAAACTCATTTTTAACTAAGAAAAATGTGAAAATAGACAAAATGAACACCACAGATGGTTTCAGCAAACTTTCTTGAGCACAAAACATATATAAAAACCCAAAACATGATTTTTGAAAGAAAATTGTCAAATTTTCGTGCCACCTCTCTACACTACTTTAGCAAAAACTGAAAAAAGAAACGGCAGTTTGATTTTTTCTGCGTTCATGTTGATGAAAAAAAGTATTTTATAACAAATTTTTACAAACATTGTCACGATCCTGGATTGTCGTCAGCATATATACTCAAGGGAGAATTTGATGAAGTTACAAATTATCTCCCTTGGTATAATTGCAGACGATCCAGGATTGCAACGATGTTTGTAAAAATTTGTTTTAAAAGTTTTCAATAACCTCAACGCAGAAAAATTAAACTGCCATTTCTTTTTGCCACATTATAGATTTCTGGAGCCAATGGCTTGATTTTCAAAGGATTTCGAGGTTGGTCAACAGAACCACATTTTTTATTGATTTTCAAAGGTTTACAAGGTCTTGAAATTCCCTGTCAAATTCAAGGAGTTTCAAGGAGCGTAAGAACCCTGTCTGAATGGGATGAAACTTGATTGTGTGATCCCAGTCTTCCCAACTGAACCCATGGTAAACTCAGCTGTGGGTAGGAGCCAGGCAGAGCAGAAAATCTAACATATAAATGGCTCTCACGGAAATTGAACCCAAGCTCTCTCAGCAAGGAGTTTGCGATGCTAATCACTTCGCCATGGTGGCTGGTTCAGACTCTTAAAAATACTACCCTTTCAAAATAATATCTACACAATAATCACCACATGATTTTTTTTTTTTTTTTTAAATGTACTTAAATATGCAGCCATGTAATTCTAACACTCAAGTGACGACTGCCAAAATACCTTATATATCTATATCTTCCGAACAGAAAAATTCCAGACGAACGGACATATCTAACTTTATATACACAAAACCTCCACCAACTGAAAAAGAAAAAAAAACAAATAGCCATGTATCAAATGCGTTAAGGACAGCTGATTAATGGATGAGATGCAAACTGCCAAGTAATACTCATATGTCTTTGCACTCAATTAAAATCCATATACATATGTAAGCCAAAAGTGGAAGAGAATGTTATACTCACAACTAGGCATCTACAAGCATATGAAAGGTGACAGAAAATGTTGTGGTTAAGCAGCACTCCCAATGCACTCTGGAATAGGAAAATGGTTCGATACTTACACTCACCAATGTCTTCAAGATCCAGATCTTGGTAGATATAGTCATTCTCTGAAAAATCTGGCTCTTGATTGTAATCAACATAGTAATCCACTTCATCTTTGATAGCTTTGATCTGTAAACATAAACAAAATACAAAATTAGTTACCTCAGACTTCCTACTTCATCATACCTACAGGGATCTGGCATCAAGGGACTGGCGACTGCCATATCCCTCCACCCCTCCCCACTTTTCCCAAGCCGGAACATGTCTTCTGGAAAGGGATGGAGAGAAGATTAGAATGTTACCAGGAGTCAGCTGCCATGGTTAGGGTGCTGGAAACTGCAGTGACTGATATTTCCAAAACATTTCACATCATACACAATCACATCGTAAGAAATCTCCATCTTCCACATGTACTTTTCTTAATCAAAAGAAAGTTTCAGTTTTAACTGGTTTCAAGCTTTTCCTGTTCACATCTTAACATTACTTTACACTGATCACTTTGTAATCATCTCCACCAACCAACACCTTTTCACCCCAATGCGAGTCCTTTAAGAAAACCGATTTCCATAAAATGTGTAAAATACCACATTTTAAAAATACATGCAAGATTTCATTAAACCTTAACCCGTTCATTGCTTGAAAATATTACATAACAAAGGCTGGCCCAGTGCCAGGGAAATCTAATGATTTGGGGGTAATAATTAACAAAAAATTCTAGCTCAGAAACTACAAAAGATATAAAAATGAAAAAACTATATGAAAACAAAATGATTTTTTTTGAAGGAAAATTGAATGGAGATTTTGAATCTGGGCTTCTTTTTGTTTTAATTTTGATCATAAAAAAATATTTAGGCATTTAGATTTGGATAGATTTTTTTGCACAATCAAAAACATATGTATTTACCACTACAGCTTCACATCCAAAAAAGAACTCAAAGCAAAAAAGTTGAAAATAAAGTTTGTATTGTCACACTACACCTGTAAATGAAGTAAAAAACAGTCTAGAAGTCTATCCAGACGCTCACACCTCATGCAGACAGGTCAGTTCAGGACACACGCCCCCCTCCCCCACCACGCCCCCTTGCTGGACTTCACCCCCTCTCTTTCACTCCTCCTCTTCCCCTACCTTTCCTGCTGCCCGTGTCATGCCGCGAGCGCGAGCAGGGCCGCGCTCCCCTCTCGCGCTGACTAACACGTCGCTGGCCACTCGCACACAGTGCAGAGAGTACACACTAGGCCAGCTCGTTTGACGTTGGTAACCAGTCAGCTGAACACACTCTTGAGATCGCACAGCACGACTCAATAACTGACGAATACACTTCAGTGCTCGACGGAGTCGCTTAATTAAAAAGAATTTAGTATCTTTGGGTTCCAAAAATGTATTAGGCAGAGCCGCTTCAGCGTGTTGGTGCTGGTATGACGTTGATGTATTTGGTTCGCTGTCTACGCTCCTCGTCGAAGTTTTTGTTGCTCGCACTGGGCCATCTTTGCAATGCGAGATCTAAAGTTTTTTGTGTGCTGTTCACTCGGAGTCAGTGAGAGAAAAAATGGTCTTTCTCTGCTCCTCGACAGTGGTGGTCATCCTGGTCAGGACTTGCGGGGGGCACTACTGCAAGAGCATATAATAGGCTACAGTACTCACACTGGTATCGACGACGTCGCACGGGTGAGTGCAGAATATTAAGCAAAAAAAGATGAAATTCAAGCAAAAAAAATGCATGACGTCAGGTGACTGGCCTCCTAGGTAAGTACGATTTTATTGACGTACGGCGTCAGCTGACGGCTTAAAGGCCGCAACGGTAACTTGCCTATAAAGGGGGTACGAAGGAACGACCGAGCTCGATGCACAAGACCAAAGAGCACAGGGAGCGCCTGGGGTATAGCTCTGGGTGGAGAGGCCGCGAGGGCGCGCCGGGGCAACCAACGAATTCCGTACGGGCTGTGGGGGGGAATCACAAGGGGGCTTCAACTTGGTTGTCTGGGGCTCAAAGATGTACGTGCCTGGGGGGGGCCACGGC
>JADBJO010003777.1:0-12500 GCA_016801955.1 Conus betulinus
CTATTTTGGAAACAGGAAAAGATTTCGTTTGTAAAACTCCATGACATTTACTTGACCTGAACAACACTGTAGAAGAAGATGAAGAAAAGCCATAGTAATACAAATCAGAACGCGTAATGTATGGTCACTTCCACTTTGGGTGGGACACTCACTCAATGATCCCATTTCTTTTTTCTTTAAATTTACCACTCTAACATTCTCTGCCTTAAATCAGCCCCTTCACATATCACACACGAAAAGTTTTTTTTTTCCATTTCAGACAATTTTCTAAAAACAAAAGACAAATCTGGCATTTAGAAAAACCTTAGGCAGGGCTCCAATGGGCGGACTCTTTTTCTTTTTCTATCTCCTCCTCTTCCGACGTGGAGTCGGTGACCTCCATGTCAAAGATGGGATCGTTCTCCAGCCCCAGACCCCCAGGCATGGACTGGGAGCGCGAAGAGGAGCGTATCCCTCCGTACTTCTGCTTCTTCTTCTTCAACACCTTGCGACGTGGTTTGCCCTTCCGCCGGTCGTCCTCAAAGGAGCTGTCTGATTTCATGTCCTTGGTGAGTGAGGTGAGGTCCAGTGACACAGCTACATCCTCGGGGAGTGGCGGCGGCTGCGACTGTGCATCCACAGGCAGATCCTGCAAGTACCGACGTGGTGCCTGCTTACAGCTGTCCACCGGCTGGCCCTGTAGATCGGCATTCTCCTGGAGCATGGCCTGGAGCTCCTGATGCTCGCTCTCCTCTTTCAGCTTGGCCAGACCCGCGGCCATCAGCTCGTCGGCAGACTCTATGGGGGAGGTGGCCAGGTCAGCCGGGACCTCCACCTGTGACAGGCGCCATGCCACATGCATCTGATCAGTGCATCCTGTCGATCTGCTCTGTCTGTATTCACAATCAATGGCTGCATCAATCAGAGGGACACAGACAAACTGAACATTACCAACAGACTGCAAGGTATTATGACCATCAAAATTCACAGCTCTATACTCCAGACAATCTCTAGAATGCAAGATTTAACAACCATCAAAATTCAAAGTCCTACACTCCACAGACAACCCCTGGGTGGTAGTGATGAAGGTGAGTCCGATTTTGTAGGATTTATGGCAGAAGACTTAGTGAAAGTACACGCTAATGACGCTGAGAGTAACCTAGACTTCGACTGGGATGAGGAGATAGACATGATAAACAATGATTAGAAGAAGAAGTTCTGAAGAAGTTGTTTTTTTTGACCCAGATAAATGGCTAAGGTGACATTCTTCAAACTTATCGTAAAGCAATGTATGTATTCCTAGAAAGTTTGAAAATGATGTTCATCATTTTATTTCTCCTATTTTAATTTGATTTTTTTAACTGGTTTACCATGTTCAAATTATGGAGTGACTTCTCTTGTCCTATGTTTTAGGTCTAAGTAAGTGCAGATAAGCACATGTTGAAGAGTATTATAATAATAACAATAACACGACGACGAAACAGCAGCAAAACAAATACATTTGAGGCAGCGCCCGACCGTGCTCCTTAAGGAGAAAGCCTACCTTGCTTCTTTCTCTTTATTTTTGTAACTCTTTGTGTGTGTGTGTGTGTGTGTGTGTGTGTGTGTGTGTGTGTGTGTGTGTGTGTGTGTGTGTGTGTGTGCGCGCGTATGTGTGTGTATGCGAGTATCTGTGTCTGTGTGAGCGCGCACACGTGCATGCAAGAGTACGTGCATACATAGGTATGTGCTAGCATGTATGTGCCTGTGTCCTTGAGCATGCATACGCTTATGTGTATTTTGTGTGTGAGACAGCTGGGGATTCAGTGGCCAGACAATGACATGGCTTCACAGTAACTATCAGTACAATGCTGAGCCACATTTTCCTCATTTCCTCCAACATACTATCTCAGATCACAGACTCACCTCCGACATTAGAACATAGTCTTCAATACCTGTTACAATACTCGCGCGCGCGCGCGCGCGCGCGCGCGCGCTCACACACAACACACACACACACACACACACACACACACACACACACATGTTCGCTGTAATTGCAGATCACCCATACTACTATGTTTACCAACTTTCTCCGGCGATGAATTAGATTCCGTTGATACGTCTGTAACCCGCCGATTTGTAAGCAGCGCCGATTTGTAAGCTTACAAATCGGCGCCGCTTACAAATCGGCGGGTTACACAGGTCTTTATAATACACCTTCTAAAAACGCACAAGAAAACTTCGTTAAAAATCTTTCTTCCGTAAAATCTTAGATCAGATGAGAATGTTAATCTCTTTCAGAAACCCCAAGATCACGTCAGGGGGGACATCTCTGAACAAAGTCTTCATGGAGTCTACTGTAAAGTATTTATATCAACAACCAAAAATGCATTGAGCCTAGTGTCTGCAAATAAGAGCTTAATTTGACAACATGATGTAATGGTGGGATACTTTTCAATATTTCTTTGTACAGCTGGAATCACTAGATGTTTTCGTGAAGAGTTCTGTTTATCGAGGAGTTCTGCCTAGACTGAGCGTCCGACAAATACAGGGAGTGTTCATTGTAGTGGTAGTCTTGGATCGATCGGTGTCTGGGTGGGGATGGGGGGGGGGGGGGGGGGGGGATGGTGATGGTGGTGGTGTCATTGTCATGGAGCATTGATCCCTGCAGATTGCCCTGAACACTGGTTCCTACACTGTGTTCACACTGCTCTGGCGACAGCGGCACCATTCCTGCAGGGACAGTGTGTGTGTGTGTGTGTGTGTGTGTGTGTGTGTGTGTGTGTGTGTGTGTTTGTGTGTGTGTTTTACATCTTACATCTTCTTCTTCTTCAATTTAACGTCTTCCCACTTAAAGTGAATACAGACGAATTGTGTAATGGTATGTGTGTGTGTGTGTGTGTGTGTGTGTGTGTGTGTGTGTGTGTGTGTGTGTTGTTGTTGTTGTTGTTGTTTTTCTTCTTCTTCAAGTTAACGTCTTCCCACTTAAATTGATTACAGACGAATTGTATAATAGAGCGTGCGCACGCGCGCGCGCGCGCGTGTGTGTGTGTGTGAGACTGAGTGTGTGTGTGTGTGTGTGTGTGTGTGTGTGTGTGTGCGTGCGTGCGTGCGTGTGTGTGTGTGTGTGTGTGTGTGTGTGTGTGTGTGTGTGTGTGTGTGTGTGTGTGTGTGATCTATGTCTCAAGTCGCCAGGACCGTAAACGAAATTAATCAAATCAACTGATATTTCTTGTTTCATATCTTCCTCCACCTTCCCTTTCCCTTTAATACCCCTTCTCTACCCCCCCCCCCCCTCCCCCATCGTTTGTCTATTCTATCTCTGTCTGTATGACAGCTCCACGCTCTCTCTCCTCTCTGTCTTTGTACATGAGCTGGGGTCCATTTGAGGGAGAGAGAGAGGGAGAGAGAGAGAGAGGGGGTAGGAGGGAGAGAGAGAGAAAGGGGGGGGGGGGGGGGAGAAGCAGAGAAAGAAATAGAGAGACAACAGAGAGAGAGAGAGAGAGAGAGACAGAGAGAGAGACAGAGACAGACAGGCAGACAGACTGACAGAATATATATATATATATATATATATATATATATAGAGAGAGAGAGAGAGAGAGAGAGAGAGAGAGAGAGAGAGAGAGAGACAGACAGACAGACACAGACAGACAGAAAAATAGACAAAGAGACAGACAGGCCACATAGACAGACTGACAGAGAAGAAAAAAACACCATCCACTGTTTGTTGCAGACGTTTCATCCCAGATCTCGCATGTCTGTCGAGCATTGGTGCAGCACCCAGAGAAATGACCGCCTGCTTATCACTTAGTTCCGTCTGCTACCCGAGCTGACGTCAGCGGCAGTCGAGGGAGCGATCATTGTCATGGTAATGAGAAATTGACCAGTGATTGAGCAACAAAGGCAGTATGATGAAGTATTGATCTTTGATGACTTAACTTTCCTTTCAGGCAGTCTTTCCCGTGATCTGCTAATTACTCTGCTGATTGGTTAGGGATGGAGAGGGGTTAGGGGGAGGGGGTTGTGTGAGTTGGGAGGATGGAAAAGGAAAATAAACCAGAATAAATCAAGAAAGAATCAGCATTTGATTTAATTCGCTTGAAAACAAGACAAGCAAGGAAAAAGTTTATGTATAGATGTTAGGTAGTAAAAGAAAATGGAAAATTTATAAAGAATATATCATTCTTTCTGTCAGATTTTAACTTCAGCAAACTTGTTTTAATGATCTGTCGTTTTATCATCAGCAGCATGTACTTGGATTTGTGAAATGAACTTCTATATAATTCTCATCTGTCCAAAAGAAAAGTTCATCAATATAGCCCCCTCGACTGAAAAAAAAAAAAAAAAACAGGGTCTAAAAATGCCTGATGAGTATCTTTATTGATTGGAGTTAGAGAATACAATGAAAAAAAAAAAAGAGACAGATAGACAGACAAAAAAAACCAGACAGACAGGCAGACCACACAGACAGACTGACAGAGAAGAAAAAACACCATCCACTGTTTGTTGCAGACGTTTCATCCCAGATCTCGCATGTCTGTCGAGCATTGGTGCAGCACCCAGAGAAACGACCGCCTGCTTATCACTTAGTTCCGCCTGCTGCCCCAGCTGACGTCAGCACCCGTCGAGGGAGCGATCATTGTCATGGTAATGAGAAATTGAACAGTAATTGATCAGCGAGGGCCGTGTGATGAGGCATTGATTTTTGATGACTTTACTTGCCTTTCAGGCAGCCTTTCCTGTGGTCTGCTAATTACTCTGCTAATTGGTTAAGGATGGAGAAGGGGAGGGGGATCGTATGAGGTGCGTAGATAGGGTAAGGAAAATAAACTAAAATAAATCAAAGGAGATATCAGCATTTTTTAATTCGCTCCAAAACATGACAGGCAAGGAAAAAATGTTATGTATAGATGTTAGGTGTTAAAAGAAAGGAAAATCTAGTAAGGAATATGCCATTCTTTCTGTCAGTTTTAACTCCAGCAAACTGGTATTAATGATCTGTCGTTTTATCAGCAACATGCACTTGGATTTGTGTAATGACCTCCTATAAGATTCTCATCCGTCCAAGAGATACGTGTATGAATATAGCTCCTTCAACTTAAAATAAAATAGGGCCTAAAAAGACCCCTGATGACTGTCTTATTTGACCGGAAACAGAGAAGAGATAATGAGAGAGAGAGAGAGAGAGAGAGAGAGAGAGAGAGAGAGAGAGAGAGAGAGTATCCGTATGAGAGAGAGAGAGAGAGAGAGAGAGAGAGAGAGAGAGAGAGAGAGAGAGATGGCAATGGGATGTGTATGTGGGGGGAGGGGAGGGGGGAGGAAGAAGAAGGGGTCAATAATGGTATAATTAGCTAGTTATCTTTACTCTTGCAGGCACGGAAAAAGTCCATGTCTAATTAAACACACACAAAAAGTCAGACTATTTTGTACTTGTCCTTACAGTCCACCTCCACGCACACGTCATCAGGGGTCACAAATAGTATGTTGCAATGACACGTTGCCGCTGTGCTCCTCCATCTGTTGGAAACGCAGCCAGTTAAGATAACGTCAGTTCTGCTCTGGTCATAGCAAGGAAGTCGCCTGTTTCATGGCTGTGACAACTCTTCTGTGAAGAAGTCCAGAAAGTGGATTTCGTTGTGGGGTAGTGTTACTGCATCATTCGCAGGGAAAATTAAGAAGTGACAGGGGCACTAGCTTCATGGGCCATCAGCCGAAGTTTTTTTATTATTTTGTTCTTTGAATCGATTAAGCACACCACCACAGCACAGTATCAAGTCATAAACTCTAGCCATAAACTTGAATAAAGGATGTTGCCCCTTACCACTAGACACCGTGAGATTTCAGCATTGTCTGCGACCCACCAACTCCTATATTGCAGAAATACTGACTTTTCCTCAGCAGATATAAAGTTTTCTCCATCAAAGATGATCAAACTTTGTGATCAAGTTCAATTCTGTGACAGGGACGTTTGTCTAGGAGGGGTAAACGTCATCAAACTTTGTCCATAAATAGTGACCCTATGACATGTACACCTGCCTAAGAAGGACAAATACAACATAAAAAAGAAATCCTGCCCATACATTACAAATTCAAACTAGTAAAACCTCTCAATAATAAAAAACTCACGCATTTGGAAGAATGACTTTTAGAGGTTTTTTTCTGTGTCTCTCTGTTTCTCCCTATTAAGACTCTTTCTCTTCTAACAGCCCAATGTTTAAGGATTTTGGAGGTTGCATGTGACAGGCGTCACTGTAAACAATGGCGAGGCCTTCAGGAGTCACATACACAATGACTGATGAACTGTGGAACATGACAAGGACTGAAATGTAGCAATGGAAGCCTGATGATGACACACCTCCAAATGTACCACGCGACGACCCTGTTTCCCCCTGTCTGTGATCTTGTCCTACAAGAGGATTCATAGTCCATCCACAAGGTACCACTATACCACAAGCATGTAAATACATTTTTCTGTTGACTAGACCTGTTGGAAAGCATAGGGAATGAAATGACCTGGTATCTTTCAGCCCAACACGCTTTTTATTGTATGTGAAAGTCTGCTGCTCTCACTATGAGCGATTCCCAAAATGAAGCCTTTCTGAACACTGGATTAAAGATCCAAAATCTATCATGTTTACACGCCCTTTTGCGAAATGCTTTTTTCCAGTCTGGTCTTGAACTTTAATCTCTGTAATGTTATGTCCTGTGCTAGCTACATCCCACGTGTTTTGCATTCAATGGATGTTATTTTGATATGATCTCATATTACACTATACCAGCTCAGAATGAGATCGAAAGAGATGCAAGACTGTTAAAATAGTTGTTTAAGTCAGGTTATAGTGTGCCCCCTGAAGTACTGGCAAACAGGAGGGAAAGGAACTGTGCTCCCTTCATGGATCAGTTTGAAATGAACTGTTATATAAAACAAAACTAACCCATCATGGATGTTGATTGAATTGTGTGTGCATGCAGGTGTGGTTGTGTGCGCGTGCGTGCATGTGTGTGTGTGTGTGTGTGTGTGTGTGTGTGTGTGTGTGTGTGTGTGTGTGTGTGTGTGTGAGACAGTTATTGGTATTGTTGATCAGTTTCAGAAGTTGTTCATGTGCATCTTCAGTTAAAAAAAAAAACTATTTCAAAATATCACCTGAACAGTCACATACTTGTGTGATGACATGCTGGTGTGAACGTTGTATTTTCCCTCTTATAGGCATACAATTTTCATCAGAATTGAAGATAATTCGTGATGTGTGAAGCAATTTTTCATATGTTTGAAGTCTACAGCGAATTCAATAGGCATTTTACTGTGATTGTTTTCTTTGATATCATCTTATTTAACTTTTTTTCTCTTTCTGACTGACAGCAAACACAAAATGGCAGACGTTTTCTTTCTTTTTTTTTTGTTGTTTGTTTTGTTTTTTGGCATGGTTCTAGACTGCTTACTCTGTTGACCCCAGTAAACACAGCAGCAAACAGGAGAGGCAGGAACTGTCTTTTGTTGGTGCCTTCTCCATGGATCAGTTCCTCTCTCTGTGACTCCCCCCCCCCCCCCCCCCCCACCATCTCGCCTCATTGAACAATCACTGATCGATTCCCGATTACAACAATGACAATGGACACTCCCCTTCCACAGCCAGGGTCAAGGCAACAGACAGAACTTCTCGATAAACTGAACCCATTATGCTGTGTGCTGCCCCAACGAACATGAAACGGGCGTGGTGAAGGTTAAAAGGCTGGGAGAATACTTCGCTTCCCTAATGGTTTCTGGGTGTGCTTCAGTTCACAACAAGTCTATCTTCCTAGTTCTGGACAATGGGTGGAGTTCTGTGTGTTATTTGTTAGTTGACAGCGCTAATTTGCTAGGTGAATTCCCTATGATCAGTATTGGTTGATCAACTTGTTGGTACAGCCTTCCGGTGTATAGTCACAGTAAATGGATGGCAAGAGCATTTCAGTACGAAACGACATCCATTGGGTATCTGTGTGCGTGTTATTATGTTTAGAGTCAATGAATAATTTTGTTGTGATACACGCTTGAATCTATTCATGTGGGTGTTCTATTCGCTCTCCTTCAATGTGGCATGTTCTCTTCTCTCTCTCTCTCTCTCTCTCTCTCTCTCTCTCTCTCTCTCTCTCTCTCTCTCTCTCTCAATCAATTAATCAATTTACTCTTTTAAGATCGTAAAAACGTTCATCTATAAAACTCAGAATAAAAGACTATATTCTCTCACATCTTAGCATCTGGACAGTTGTAATTTGTTTCAGGGCTTGTCTAATGCAAGGCATTTTAATCCTTGGTGTTGTGTTTGGCTGTTTAGATGATTATGGCAAACAATTATTTCAAACTTTTGATTACTTTGCCATCTATATCCCTCTCTTCAGTTGAAGGCTTTGGTGCCAACACTGAAGAAACATAATTTGTATTCGTACTCTCTCTCTCTCTCTTCTCTCTCTCTCTCTCTCTCTCTCTCTCTCTCTCTCTCTCTCACACACACACATACACATGCACGCACACATCAATCAATCAATCAATCAATCACGCCGCACATTTAAGATCGTAAACATTCACCTATAAAGCTCAGAACAAAGGATAATATTCCGTCACACCCAAGTATGTGGACAGTTGTAATTTGTTTCATGGCTTGTGTCTTATGCAAGTAACTGTAATGCTTGATGATGGTGTCTGGGTGTTTTAAATGATTATGGAAAACAGTTCGTTTAAAACTTTGGATTATTTTGCCATCTGTGTTCAGTTGGGAGCTTTGGTGTCAACACCGAAGAAACACATTTTCATTTGTATTCTCTCTCTCTCTCTCTCTCTCTCTCTCTCTCTCTCTCTTCTGTATTTGAAAGCTGTCTCCATAGATCAATCGCTATCTTATCCCAGCCCCTCTAGCGATCAATCACTGACCAATCTCCAATGACAAAGACCATGAACACTCCATTCACCATGTCCAAGGCAATAAAACAAAAACCAGGCGGAAGTGGCGGCTAAGCTGAAATCATGATATGCCGACCCAGAGAACGTCCAACACGCCAGGGCAGAGGATGACAGTTTGGTACATTGACGTCACTTCCCCTTCAGCTGCTTGATGTCTGTCAGTCCAGTAGACACCCGTGTTTATCTCCCCGTCCTGTGGATGTAAAACATCCTTGAGAGCTGTTGGAAGAATGAGGTCATTTTCTTGAAGCAATACCTGGGAGCTATCACCGACACAAATGTTGGTTCTGTGCCACTGTAAGGCGGAAGTAAATGTTGGGTGTGAACTTCACACGTGGAGCAGAAATGTTTTAACCCAAGATGAATTCATGTGGGATTTGTGGTGGATTCTATTCTGTTTTTAAAGTGGTGAGTGATTTTGCTTTGATGGTTGTCAGAATCTAGTCGCCTTCATGATTAATTGTTCTCTTGTCGATTGAAACAACTGATTCTCTTTGATTTGCTTTCCAAAGTAAAACAATCACCTAATGATTGGTCTCTTGATGCTGTGGTGAACTGACGCGCGCGCGCGCGCGCGTGTGTGTGTGCGTGCTTAATGAATTTTTGCTGTGAAGAAAGAAAACTTTGAATCCAGGAGAATAATTATTTTGTCTGCACTGTTTAATTTATTTAAATCGCATCACATTTAATGGGCATTTTATCGTTTTTTTTTTTTTTCATCTAAAATTGTCTTATTTCAAATATCTTTAGTTCCAAATGAGAGCTAATGACGGACCTGTACGCCATGGTGCCAGTCCATTTACATTGCCGTCCCCAAGTGAACACTGCCATCAATAGGAGAGGTCGGAATTGTCTTTCACTGCAACCTTCACAGATCGATACCTACCTTATCCTGCCGCTACCCTGCACTGGGTCAATCACTGATCGATCTCTGGATTACAATGACAATGGACGCTCCATTTTCCTCGTGGCGATGTCAGGCAGAACTTATCGATAAAGCCGGCTCATTATGGCGTGCCGCCGCTCCAACGGTCCTCCAACACGCAAAGTGAGGAGAAGGGGGGAAAAGGCTTGGGACATTGTCGTCACTTCCCTAACGGGCTCTGCATTGGCTGTGAGTCCACAACATTTTCCTGTTCAGCGGCGGGTCTGGCATCGCTGCCTTGTCGCTGGAATGAACTCGTTTTACCTGGGTTCTGCTTCAGAATGACTCTTGTTGGCTCCCGCTGGCTCTGTGCTTGGCTGGCGTTACAGGTGCAGAAAATGAGTATGCCGAATATCCGTCAGGCAATTGAGTGGGTGTTGATTTGTTTGTTTACATAATTCCTTGTGTTCCGCGGGTGTGCGCATTTTGCAGTGTGTGTGCGTGTGTGTGTGTGTGTGTGTGTGTGTGTGTGTGTGTGTGTGTGTGTGTGTGTGTGTGTGTGTGTGTGTGTGCGCACGCGCATGCCTGCACGCTGAGTAGTTTTTGTATACACAGACTGAATATGTGTGCGTTTCATTTTTTTTTTTTTTAGAGACAGACAGACAGACAGACAGACAGTTCTCTTCAGATGGTAGATCTAAGCCTGCAATGAGAACGCCTCATGTCGCTTCTTATAGACAGGGACCACAAAGGTTAATGGTCAACGAAATAATGAATCTTTGTAATGTTCGCTCTTACATTCAGACACCAGGGGAGTTTCACTGAACGTCCCCCCCTAGCACGAGCAGGCTCGAGAGAAACCCATCACAGGGTCAGAACTAGTAACCTGGGGAGCTGGTTTCATGATAGCTTGGTCCTACCATCTGAAGAGAACTGTCTGTCTGTCTGTCTGTCTGTCTGTCTGTCTGTCTGTCTATCTCTCTCAACAAAGAATGAAACGTACGCGTACAAAATCTGTGCATGACTGCTATTCGTACTCACGCCCACGCACGCACGCACGCACGCACCCACGCATACACACACACACTGCAAACCGTGCACGTGTGGAACACAGGGAAACAGCTTCTATCATGAATTACAATTCAAATGACTATTATGTAAATAAAATCAACACCCACTCAATTGCCTGACAGAGATTCGACATACTCATTTTCTGCACCTTAACGCCAGCCAAGCACAGAGCCAGCGGGAGCCAACAAGAGTCATTCTGAAGCAGAACCCAGGTAAAATGAGTTCATTCCAGCGACAAGGCAGCGATGCCAGACCCGCCGCTGAACAGGAAAATGTTGTAGACTCACAGCCAATGCAGAGCCCGTTAGGGAAGTGACGACAATGTCCCAAGCCCTTTCCCCCCTTCTCCTCACTTCGCGTGTTGGAGGACCGTTGGAGCGGCACGCCATAATGAGCCGGCTTTATCGATAGGTTCTGCCTGACATCGCCACGAGGAAAATGGAGCGTCCATTGTCATTGTAATCCAGAAATCGATCAGTGATTGACCAGTGCAGGGTGGCGGCAGGATAAGGTAGGTATCGATCTGTGAAGGTTGCAGTGAAAGACGATTCCGGCCTCCTCTGTTGATGGCAGTGTTCACTTGGGGACGGCTATGTAAATGGACTGGCACCATGGCATTAAGATCCGTCATTAGCTCTCATTTGGAACTAAAGATATTGAAATAAGACAATTTTAGGTAAACTAATAACCATAAAATGCCCATTGAATGTGATGCAATTTAAATAACTAAAACAGTAGAGACATAGTACTTTTTCTTCAGAATTCAAAGGTTTCTTTTTTCACAGCAAATTCATCAAAACATGTCAAATCATTAGAGCATCAACGGACCGATTATCGCGTGATTGTTTTACATTGGAAGGCAAATCAAAGAGAATCAAGTGTCTTAACTGAAAATGGAACAACTGATTATGATAAAGAACAGATTCTGACACATCTATCAAAAGCAAACTGACTCACTACTTAAAAACAAAATAGACACAAACACAAATCCTAGATGAATTCATCATGTGTAAAAACATTTCTGCTCCACGTGTGAAGCTCACACCTAACTTTCAATGCAGCCTTACAGTGACACAGAACCGGCCGATCTGTCATCAACAACTCCCAGGTATTGCTGCCTCAAGAAAACGATCTCATTCTTTATACAGCTCAAGAATGTCTTAGAACCACAGGACAGGGAGATAAACACGGGTGTCTACTGGACTGACAGACATCAAGCAGCTGAGAGGGGAAGTGACGTCAATGTGCCAAGCTGTTAACCTCTGCCTGGCGTGTTGGACGTTCTCTGGGTCGGCGTTTCATGAGTTCAGCTTAGCCGTCACTTCCGCCTGTTTTTTTTTTCTTTTTTTTTTTTTTTTTTTTTTTTTTGCCTCGGACGTTGGTAAATGGAGTGTTCATGGTCTTTGTCATTGGAGATTGGTCAGTGATTGATCGCTAGGGCTGGGAAGCGATTGATCTATGGAGACAGCGTTCAAAACGGAGAGAGAGAGAGAGAGAGAGAGAGAGAGAGAGAGAGAGAGAGAGAGAGAGAGAGAGAGAGAGAGAGAGAGAGAGAGATATGATATGTCACATCGAAGGAAAGCTGATAGAACACACACATGAATAGATTCAAGCGTACATCACAACAAAAAGTACTGAATGACACTAAAAACAATAAAAACA
>JADBJO010003777.1:27500-30000 GCA_016801955.1 Conus betulinus
TTTGCTTTATTGTCTGACTCAACTTTGTTGTTTTACTCTGTTACAAAAGATAGCTCGCTAGCGGATGCGCACGCGCGCGAGCACGCGCGCGCGCGCGTGTGTGTGTGTAGAGAGAGAGAGAGAGAGAGAGAGAGAGAGAGAGAGAGAGAGAGAGAGAGAGAGAGAGAGAGAGCATGCATGTCAGACTTTGAAATTCATTTTTTCCTTGGCAAATACATGCACGCGCAAAAGTTCATGTTGGCAGAACGATCCATGGTGATGCAAACTGCTCAGTTTTCCCCGGTATGAAGATGCCACCTCACTGTAAGGATAAACACCTGTTGTTCAACGTTTTCCGGCATATTTATCAAGTTGCAAAAATGACGACGTTTTTTGTGTAGATCTTGATTAGTTACAGCTCATGATTTAAACATTGACAGAAGAACGGTCAACTGATAAATTTTGCAAACACTGTGATAAACATTAAGGGTACATACATTTTCATCAAAAGCATCAACTTATGCATTGTGTGGAAAACACTTTAAGCACTCATGAATGTATTTTTCTAACAAGCACAGAGAATCTGTCCGTGATCAGAACGACACACAAACTACGCAATGTACTTTTTCCCCTAACAGGTGAAAATTAAAACATGAAAATGTAAAAAAAAAAAAAAAAAAAAGCAAAGTAACTGTATTGTATTCTACATTATAACACAAAAGCGTAAAATATAAATTCACTTGGTCTCAGTAAACTCACACATCATCCGTAACTAAAGCAGAGCAAGAAAATTGAAAATTGTCCATCATCGGTGACAAAATAAAATCTGAATATTGTACATTGGACGTTGGATATTGTATGTTGGACGTTGTTCCCATTAAAAGCACCCTTTTACCGTAAAAAAAGAGGAGGGGGAAGTTGAAAATTTTTTTCAAAGTAGGAAAAAATAGGAATATGAAATGAAGTTCGTGAAAAGATAGGAAAAAGTTCAACAGGGGAAAAAAAAAAAAAAGAAAAAAGGTAGAAAAGAAAAGTAGAAACCGATAGAAAAGGTGGGAACAGATATTAAAAGGGACAAAAATGGTAAAGAAGAAAATATAGGGAAGGACCGAAAAGATAGAAAAATGGCAAAAAAAAAAAAAAAAAAAAAAAAAAAAGAAAGAAAAAAAATGAAAGAAAAAAAAGGATAGGGGGAAAAGAAAGTGTAAATGAATGAATGAAGAGGAAAGGGACGAAACAATAGGAAAGGCAAAGAACAAGTGTAAAGATTGTGGGATTTTGTTTTTCTGGGAATGAAGAACAGGGGAAAGTAAGAAAGGTAGAAAAGAACAAGGAAAATGAAAGGTAGAGAGAAAAAAAAAAACAGACAGGGAAAAACACATTGGAAAATGCCGAAGAGAGTAGGAAAGAGTAGTATAAGATAGAAAAAAAGGAAGGCGGAAAAAAAACAAGAGAAGGTAAGAAAAGCAAGAACAGACAAGGGAGGGATCAACATATCGCAGGAGACTGTGGGAAAAAGTAGTAAAATGCTGGAAAAAAAAAAACTAGGGGAAGGTTGAAAAAAAGGTAAAAGGAAAGTAAGGAAAGGTAGGAAAAGACAAGACAACAGTATGGAGAGATGTGAACAAGGTGTTGGAGAAAGTTAAGGACAGAGAGGAAAAGGTATGAAGGGGGGGGGGGGGGGGGGGGGGGGGGGGGGGGGGGGGCAGAAAGATGGAAAAGGGTGACAAAAAAGATAGTGAAAGGTGGGAAATGGCATAAAAGAAAAGTAGGAAAACGTTGAAAAAAGGTAAATAAACAACAAATAAGGAAAAGAGTGTGAACTGAAAATTGAAAAAGAAATGAGGGAAGAGTGGGAAAAGGTGAAGGGAAAAAAGGAAAAAAAAAAAAAAAAAGAAGAAACGAAAACGAAAGAAGAACCATATAAAAAGGGCCAGAGAAAATGTCTCTGAAAAGGTTAGGAAAAGGTAATGAGAAAGTATATGAAAGTAGGGGGGGGGGGATATAAAAAAAGGAAAGGTAGAAAAAAAAAAAAAAAGAAGAAGTGAGGAAAAGGTAAGACAAGGGTTGAAAAAAAAAAAATAAAAACACGAAAAAAAACAAACAAAAAAAGACCTAAGAAAATGTGGGAAAAAGTAGGACAGATGAAATTAAAGAGGCACAGGCAGGAGAAAGTAAAGTGTTAAGAAAAGTGAGAGAAACAGGAAAAGGCGAGGCGAGAAGTAAAAAAAAGGATATGAAAATGCACGAAAATACGAAAGAGACCCGAAAAAAAAGAAAGAAAGGAAAAAAAAAAAAAGTAGTAAAAGATAGAGAAAAGAAAGATAGAGAAAGGGGAATGGGGGTGGGGGGAGGGGGTCAGGCAGGAGAATGTTGGAGAAAAGTAATTCCGCTTGAAAATGCGCGCGTAGCATAGGTGACATAAGCAAGGTTTTCACATAGCAGGCAGCATACTGACCAAACAAACAAACAGACAGACAGACAAAACAAACAAAAAGCAAGAAAGAAAGAAAGAGAACCA
>JADBJO010003777.1:37500-47500 GCA_016801955.1 Conus betulinus
GTGTGTGTGTGGGGGGGGGGGGGGGGGGGGGTCGGGTCAGAATGTTTCCCGTAGCTTTGCCGAGTCATGCTGTGTCATACGACTGTGAACGTTAGAGAAACGATTATAACAAAAAGTGGTATTAATATCCCTTTTCCTCTGTTTCTGCCTCTTCGTCTCTGTTTGGCTGTCTCTGTCTCTCCTTGTTTGTCGTTTGTATGTCTGTCTCTGTCTGTCTCCGTCTGTCTGTTTTCTGTTTCTCTCTCTCTCTCTCTCTCCCTCCCTCCCCCCCCCCCCCCGTCTCTCTCTCTCTCTGTCTTCTGTCTCACTCTCTCTCTCCCTCTCCCCTTTCTCTCTCCCGCCTCTCTCTCACTCCCCGAAGCCTGACCATCGCGTTTAGAGTAATGCACGTCAGACACGTGCTAAGTCATGACCATGAGAGCCTCTGTCTCCAGTCTGTTCTTTTCAGTGGTCTGTTAAAGGCGGCGGTGGTCATCTAGCTGTGGTCACTGCACACTGTGACCTTGTGGCTTACCTAATGGGGTGTAGCGTTTATGGACTGGTCCTCACGCAGTGATACCTCCTTTACGGTGTCTGTCTGTGTCTGTGTCTCTCTCTCTCTCTCTCTCTCTCTCTCTCTCTCACACGCACACACACACACACACACGCACACACGCACACGCACGCACGCACGCACACTCCCGTCCCTATCTGTACGTTTGTCTGTATCTCTCTCTCTGTACTGTGCCTTCGTTGTCTGTCTGTCTCTCCACACACAAACATGAGTGCACGCGCGTACGCGCTTTTATGGTCTGTGCTAGTCGTCTGTCTGTTTCTCTCTGTCTTCATCCAACCGTCTCACTCACTCTTTCTTCTTTCTTCTTCTTCTTCTTCTTCTTCTTCTTCTTCTTCTCTCTCTCTCTCTCTCTCTCTCTCTCTGTCTGTCTGTCTGTCTGTCTGTCTGTCTCTCTCTCTCTCTCTCTCTCTCTCTCTCTCTCTCTCTCTCTCTCTCTCTCTCTTCCCTCCTTGCATGTGTGTGTTTTTGTGTGTGCGTGCGTGCGTGCGTGCGTGCGTGTGTGTGTGTGTGTGTGTGTGTGTGTGTGTGTGTGTGTGTGTGTTTTCGCAGAAAAATCTGTCTAATGTTAAACCCTCCCCCCTCAGCCCCCTTCCCCCCCCCCCCCCCCCCTCCCACTCCTTTTTTTTTGAGAAATGTACCGTGGCCTTTCAGTTCTTTTGGCTCATTCTGTCGAAGAGCGTATTGCTTGCTATAGCCTGAGCCTGAGCAACTACTGTGTGCGTGACTGGTTGACGCCATAGCTGATAACGTGGTTTATGGTCTTTGTTCCCCACGCGCCGTCAGTGCACATATTTATTGTCAGAGAGTTATTGTCAGAGAGCTACTGTCCAGAGAGGGTGTTGTCAGAGAGCTGTTGTCAGAGAGTTATTGTCAGAGAGCTACTGTCAGAGAGAGCTGTCGTCAGAGAGCTTTTGTCAGAGAGCTGTCGTCAGAGAGAGCTGTCGTCAGAGAGCTATTGTCAGAGAGCTGTCGTCAGAGAGAGCTATTGTCAGAGAGCTGTTGTCAGAGAGCTATTGGCAGAGAGCTGTTGTCAGAGAGCTATTGTCAGAGAGCTATTGTCAGAGAGAGCTATTGTCAGAGAGCTAATGTCAGAGAGGTGTTGTCAGAGAGCTAATGTCAGAGAGGTGTTGTCAGAGAGCTATTGTCAGAGAGCTATTGTCAGAGAGCTATTGTCAGAGAGGTGTTGTCAGAGAGCTATTGTCAGAGAGGTGTTGTCAGAGAGCTAATGTCAGAGAGGTGTTTGTCAGAGAGCTATGTGAGAGAGGTGTTGTCAGAGAGGTGTTGTCAGAGAGGTGTTGTCAGAGAGCTATTGTCAGAGAGCTATTGTCAGAGAGGTGTTGTCAGAGAGCTATTGTCAGAGAGGTGTTGTCAGAGAGCTATTGTCAGAGAGAGAGAGCTATTGTCAGAGAGCTATTTGTCAGAGAGCTATTGTCAGAGAGCTACTGTCAGAGAGAGAGCTATTGTCAGAGAGCTATTGTCAGAGAGCTATTGTCAGAGAGAGCTATTGTCAGAGAGCTATTGTCAGAGAGCTGTCGTCAGAGAGAGCTATTGTCAGAGAGCTATTGTCAGAGAGCTATTGTCAGAGAGACCTATTGTCAGAGAGCTATTGTCAGAGAGCTATTGTCAGAGAGCTGTTGTCAGAGAGAGCTATTGTCAGAGAGCTATTGTCAGAGAGGTACTGTCAGAGAGAGCTATTGTCAGAGAGCTGTCGTCAGAGAGAGAGAGCTGTCGTCAGAGAGCTACTGTCAGAGAGAGCTATTGTCAGAGAACTGTCGTCAGAGAGCTATTGTGTCAGAGAGCTACTGTCAGAGAGCTATTGTCAGAGAGCTACTGTCAGAGAGCTATTGTCAGAGAGCTACTGTCAGTCAGAGAGAGCTATTGTCAGAGAGCTATTGTCAGAGAGCTACTGTCAGAGAGCTATTGTCAGAGAGCTACTGTCAGAGAGAGAGCTATTTGTCAGAGAGCTACTGTCAGAGAGAGCTATGTCAGAGAGCTATTGTCAGAGAGCTACTGTCAGAGAGAGAGCTATTGTCAGAGAGCTGTCGTCAGAGAGCTATTGTCAGAGAGAGAGCTACTGTCAGAGAGCTATTGTCAGAGAGAGCTGTCGTCAGAGAGAGCTATTGTCAGAGAGCTACTGTCAGAGAGTTGTTGTCAGAGAGCTAATGTCAGAGAGAGCTACTGTCAGAGAGTTGTTGTGTTGTCAGAGAGCTAATGTCAGAGAGAGTCAGAGAGAGCTATTGTCAGAGAGTTGTTGTCAGAGAGCTAATGTCAGAGAGAGCTATTGTCAGAGAGAGTTGTTGTCAGAGAGCTAATGTCAGAGAGAGCTATTGTCAGAGAGTTGTTGTCAGAGAGCTAATGTCAGAGAGAGCTACTGTCAGAGAGCTATTGTCAGAGAGAGAGCTACTGTCAGAGAGAGCTATTGTTAGAGAGCTGTTGTCAGGAAGTACTGTCAGAGAGCTGTTGTCAGAGAGCTATAGTCAGAGAGCTATATAGTCAGAGCTCTGTCAGAGAGAGTTGTTGTCAGAGAGCTATTGTCAGAGAGCTACTGTCAGAGAGCTGTCGTCAGGAGCTAGTGTCAGAGAGAGCTATTGTCAGAGAGCTGTTGTCAGGGAAGTACTGTCAGAGAGCTGTTGTCAGAGAGCTAAAGTCAGAGAGCTATAGTCAGAGAGCTAGTGTCAGAGAGAGCTATTGTCAGAGAGCTGTGTTGTCAGGGAGAAGTACTGTCAGAGAGCTGTTGTCAGAGAGGTGTTGTCAGAGAGCTGTCGTCAGGGAAGTACTGTCAGAGAGCTGTTGTCAGAGAGAGAGCTATTGTCAGAGAGCTAGTGTCAGAGAGAGCTATTGTCAGAGAGCTAAAGTCAGAGAGCTATTGTCAGAGAGCTATTGTCAGAGAACTACTGTAAGAGAGCTATTGTCAGAGAGCTATAGTCAGAGAGCTACTGTCAGAGAGCTATTGTCAGAGAGCTAATGTCAGAGGACTACTGTCAGAGAGCTATTGTCAGAGAGCTATAGTCAGCTATTGTCAGAGAGTATTGTCAGAGAGCTAGTGTCAGAGAGCTATATAGTCAGAGAGCTATTGTCAGAGAGCTATTGTCAGAGAGCTTTTGTCATAGAGCTATTGTCAGAGAGCTACTGTCAGAGAGCTATAGTCAGAGAGCTGTTGTCAGTCAGAGAGCTATAGTCAGAGAGAGATATAGTCAGAGAGGAGCTACTGTCAGAGAGCTATAGTCAGAGAGCTGTTGTCAGAGAGCTATAGTCAGAGAGCTATATAGTCAGGGAGCTACTGTCAGAGAGCTATAGTCAGAGAGCTATATAGTCAGAGAGCTATAGTCAGAGAGCTATATAGTCAGAGAGCTACTGTCAGAGAGCTACAGTCAGAGAGCTATAGTCAGTCAGAGAGCTACTGTCAGAGAGCTATTGTCAGAGAGCTATTGTGTCAGAGAGCTATTGTCAGAGAGGTGTTGTCAGAGAGGTGTTGTCAGAGAGCTATAGTCAGAGAGCTATAGACAGAGAGCGATAGTCAGCTATTGTCAGAGAGGTGTTGTCAGAGAGCTATTGTCAGAGAGCTATCGCTAACACCCAGTCCATATGTCAGCGACGTCATCTTTAGTTCAGTGTTGATATAGAGACGCCGTAGGAAATATCTCTCCCCCCCCTCCACCCTCGCCTCTCTCTCTGAATCATGAGAGAGAGAGAGAGAGAGAGAGAGAGAGAGAGAGAGTGTGTGTGTGTGTGTGTGTGTGTGTGTGTGTGTGTGTGTGTGTGTGTTGTGTGAGAGAGAGAGAGAGAGAGAGAGAGAGAGAGAGAGAGAGAGAGAGAGAGAGAGAGAGAGAGAGAGAGAGTGTGTGTGTGTGTGTGAAGGATCAAACTTATGCGATGTTACCAGAGTCAAAAGCCCCAAATCACTATTTTTCTTCTCGAAAACAGTAAACGTTCGTCACAGAAACAGTAAGAATTTTATTAACTTCAATTTTGTTGCTCCTCATACAGTTTTCTAGCTTTTCCACCTGACTTTGAACCTTAACGTCAATCACCGTGGAAAAAAAGTAGTTATTATGAACCATGAAAACATTGTAATGACTCGAGCGCATGCGCACTGAAATCATACTTTTCACATGGATGGTCTGCGGTTGTTTACCATAAATAACTGCCATAATAACTGTTTTCACTTCTTTAAAAAGACTGCAAAGTGCTTTTCTTCTTTCGAAGTCATTGTTCGATACTTTCTCAGTGTCAGACACATCAAAAATGATTTGTGATGTTATAACTACCCTTCTGTGTTTCATCCACGCAATTGATTATATTCACGGGTAGGTAATAGCCATTTTTTTCTGTAAAAGGTTTTTGAAGAGAAAACGATGATTACGACGTTTTGAAACTAATGATTGGTCTTGAAGTTACGACTTCATGATCAGACCCTGATTTAAAGCGCTGTAGCACCGCTTGTTACTGCTCTTCAGAATTCCCTAACTAGACGGGGGTGTACCAACCAACCTATATGTCGTTCCTTTGTTTGCCGTTGGTTTAAAATCTGGCTGGTTTCCATTTCTTAGGAATAAAGTTTTAATCATTTGCACATTTAGAAAAAAAATGTCATGAAAAACATCAGCAGAAAAAAAGTGTTGGTTACGTCAAAAATGAAAACATCACTCAACATTTCCGGCGGCGAAATGAAATCAAGATCTAAACGTGCACACATGCAAACAAATGCCTGTGTTTAATGACGGAGTATTCCTCATTACAGCTTTAAAACTACTTAGTAACGAGCTTAATCTTCTGAGAAAACCAGCAGATGGGTCACCAACAAATATTGTTGACTAAAATGATTAATGTCACTGGTAGAGAGGGACTACTGGAGTCGGATGGTGTCTCTCGGAGTATTCAAACACGAAGGATTGTCATATGAAAGAGACTCTGTCGAATTACTGCAGATACAAGCCTGGAAACATACATGCATACATACATACATACATGCATATATACATACGTACGTACGTATGTACGTACGTACATGCGTACATACGTAGCCTAAATACATACATGCATACGTACATATATACATACGTACATACGTACATACACGCATACATGTATACATACAAACAACAAACATACATACAAACATACATATATACATACATATATTCATGCTTACATTCATGCTTGCATACCTACATACGCACACATACACGCGCGCACGCACACACACACACACACACACACACACACACACCACACACACACACACACACACACACACACATACATACATACATACATACATACATACATACATACATACATACATGGTTGTGCGAATGACTTGTGAGTTGACTTCAACGCAACGCGGTGACAGCCCTGACATGGCCCTTTGCGGTCGACTGGGCTATAAGCAACATTTACCTTACCCTACATACATACATATATACATGCATACATACACATACATACATACGTACGTACGTACGTACGTACGTACGTACATACATAAGGTGAAGATTTATTCCGAAAGCTGACAACGTTGGGACGTCTACAAACAAGCAAACAAGCGAACAACAGACAGACAAACAAACAAAAAGAAAACACCCGGAATCTTCGCCGTTGCCACAATGTAGTCCAGAGAAAGACACTAAAGTTTCAAGGAAAAACAAAACAAGTCAAGTCTTTAGTTCAAAGAGAGGGAGGTCTTTATGTGGAGGGATTTGACTGCGAGAGGTTGTTGTTAAATTGAAAGGCGCACGCGCGTGGGTGTGTGTACGTCTCTCCTCCCTCCTCTCTCTCGCTCTCTCTCTCTCTGTGGAAAGGAGAGAGGATAAAGGGGGGGGGGGGGGGGGGAGGGGGGGGGGGGAGACGGGGGTCAGGATTGGGTATGTTTTGTGTGTAGGCTATGTGTTAAATAGTTCAGGGAAGAGTCTGGACATGCGTGCAATGTGATATGCTCGGTCCTTGAATAATGGAAGCTCACTCGCTCTAAAAGTCATTAACAACCGTTTTCTTCCAGGAAACGTGGATCGCTACCATTTTCACATGAAAATAATACTTTCATCGGTATCGCTTCGTAGGTAACTGTCGTCTTACTTTTTGGCCTGGTATAGCAGTCAAACGTGACCAGGGTGAAAACTGATGATCAAGACCCATGGAAACGTGTGACTGCGTTTCGTGGTTATGTGTCCATGTGTCGGTGATATAATTGCTTGGACTGTGGGACAACCTGCTTTGCCAAAGTGGGGAAGGGCGTAGCCGGCAACGACCGTCAAGAGTCACTGTGTTCCTGCGTTCTCGGCTTATCAAAGTCATACAGGTTGCTTTCTTCCTTCGATCACTAATCTGATGCCTAAACAGCTGCAAAAGCAGCCAAAGCAACTGTTCTCATATGAACATTTCTGTTTTTGAGTCATAATTACCGTTTCCTTCCAGTGAGAATTAATTTTTCGAGTGAAAATAGTAATTTTTACTGTTCTTTTGATGAATGTTACCATGTACATCACGAAAACAGAAATGGCTGTCTTTTGACGACATTGGGATGTCCATACTCGGGGTTTAGCTCGAATGACGGTCGTCTGGCGGCCTGAAGACCGTGACGAATGTGATTGAGAGCAAGGCGAAAAAAAACAACACAACGACGACGACGACGACAACAACAGCAGCATCAGCACCAACTATCAACTGATTAACCGGCGTGACATGTCTCCGCCCGTGTGTGAGGAGGGGAGCGAGGGAAGGGGGTGTATGCAGTAACACTGTGTGTTGGCGGGACGCAGAGGAGATGGGTCAATTATCTGCATGGTGGGGGCCGGAATAGCTCAGTTGGTAGAGCGTCGGACTCTGGTGATCCTGGGGTTGCGGGTTCGCATCTCCGCCGGGCCGTTTCGGTACAGGAAGATTTTTTTTTCCCTCGGAGTGAACATTGGTTCTGACTCCATTCCCCATACAGTCCTTCGAATGAGACTATATAAACCGGGGTTCCGTGTGTGAACGCACGCACAACATCTTACACACACCAGCTTTCGGAAGAGAAGGCCAGTTTGGCCGTTGGTATGGATGACGCATTACACACAGCATGCACCTTCCCCGAAGATGGTGTATGGCTGCCTTAATGGCGGGATAAAAAAAAAACGGTCATACACACAAAACTCCACTGCCCGTCTATACAGGGAGTGTCCGCAAGAGTATCAGCCTGCGTACGCAGAAAGAAAATCTGCATGGTGCTTCTAGTTGGGTTGACCGTGACCATGGTAACAGGAAGAATTAGAAGGAGGGCACAATGAAGTAGAAGAAGGAAAATAAGGGGGGGGGGGGGGGGGGGGGGGGGGAGAGGAGATGAGATGAAGAGGGAAAGGGAAAGAAGATATCTATTCATGTTCATTTTAATGCGTGGTTCAGTCATATGTGTTGTTTTTAAAAAGTCTGTGAAAAGTTTTTTGAATGTAGACAGTCGAACAGCAAATGATTTAGTTTACGGTGAGCTTGGAAGGTGTCCAATTTATGGTAATCCATTTTTGAAATGTGTTAACTATTATTGGCTGAAAATATCCAGAATGGAGGAAACCAAGATACACTTTAAAGCTTGTAAGATGTTGCGAATTTGATTTGGGATGGAAAGGAGACATAGGCTACTTATACTGGTCAGTGCTTCAAGTCATATGGTTTGCTTATGTTTGGGGCCAACCAAAGCACTGAAAGTATATCCGGATTTTTTTTAAAAAACAAAGTATGATTGATTGCAGATGGCAAAACTTGTCATGGCCATATCTACAGCAGTGACAGGTTTGTGCAATACAGAGAGAGAGAGAGAGACAGAGACAGAGACAGAGATACAGAAAGCTATACACCCAGTACCCGACATGCCTGGCCAAGCCCGGTCACCCGATTCCCCACCCACCCTCCTCCCTTCTCCCTTCTCCTCCAGCCCCGTCCCTCCTTCCCTCCTCCTTCCTTTAGCCTCTCTCCCCCCCCCACACCCCCCCCCTCCACCACCCCTTGCTTTCCCACCTCCACCCCCTTCCCCCTAGTTCCTAGCCTGGCGGTGAGTTGCTTACCAGTCGATAGATTCCAAACACCGCAGGTCGCCATCAATGGCAGTTCAGGTGAGCGGTTCGTAGGTGCTGGGTATAGCTGCTAGCTGCTGCCTGGGGGGGGGGGGGGGGGGGGGAGAGAAATAAGTGGCGTTGAAGGTTGGGTTGATGGTGGGAGGGGGCGGTGAGGTATCGGGGGAGGGTGGGGGGGGGGGGGGGGGGGGACGAAGGTGGAACGCACGGACGGGATCGGGTGTTCGACACAGCCTTGTTTTTGCAGGGTGCCCCTCAGCCTGGGCAGAAAATGGTGAAACGCAGCGGCACTGGCAGATATCTACGAGTCGTTCCGCACCCCCCCACCCCCCATCCCCCCCACCCCCACCCCACCTTGTCCTTCCCTACCCTTCCCCTGCCCGTTCCACCCACATAATACACACACACACACACACACACACACACACACACACACACACACACACAACACACACACATACACACACACATACATAGACACGCACACACGCATGCACTCGCACGCACGCACGCACTCACGCACACACACACACACATACACACACACACACACACACACACACACACACACACACACACATACGCACACACGCAAAATGCACGCACGCACGCACGCACAACACACACACACACACACACACACGCACACGCCTATACAATCTCAATCTCTCTCTCTCTCTCTCTTTGTCTGTCTGTCTCTCTCTGTCTCTGTCTGTCTGTCTCTCTGTCTGTCTGTCTGTCTGGCTCTCTCTCTTTCTCTGTCTGTCTGTCTGTCTGTCTGTCTCTCTCTCTCTCTCTCTCTCTCTCTCTCTCTCTCTCTCTCTCGTGCCTCGCGTCGAAATCAGTTCAGGCACAAAAAAAACCCCCAAGAACTGTAAGGTAGAGAGGGATAAATAACACAAGTTTGCACTGAACGCAAGCACACAGGCACGCGCACACTGTCAGCGTGTCCCTATGGAGGAAGCACAACAGTGGAGTGGTGGGCGACAAATCCCAGGCCACAGGGCAGGTGGAGGGAGAGCAAGAAGGGAGCAGAGAAGACTGGAAATGTCTGCGAGGGGAGAGTGGGCTGGGAAAGCCAAGTGACCGTTTGGGTGTTTTGTGCAACGGATTGGCCAGCTGACTAATGAAGGTGGTGGTTGACACGGGAAAGTTGCAATGGTCATGACCTCTCTCTCTCTCTCTCTCTCTCTCTCTCTCTCTCTCTCTTTGTCTCTGTCTCTCTGTCTCTCTCTCTCTCTCTCTCTCGTTCTCTCTGTGTCTATGTCTCTGTCTCTGTCTGTCTGTCTGTCTGTCTGTCTCTCTCTGTCTCTCTCCCTCTCTCTCTCAGCCCATTATTAGGGTTAAGGGAGCAAAATTTAGAAAGAGTGGGGGGTTAGTTGCCGCCAAGGACATTGAC
>JADBJO010003777.1:57500-70000 GCA_016801955.1 Conus betulinus
ATTGGAGACACGGTGCTGTTGTTCCTAGCGCTGTCCGATTCACGGATTTAATGTAGATTTTGTAATTTGAAAATATTGTGTTATTTCACCTATCACTTTATAGATGGCCATGGCATATTATGTGAACAAAATTTTCCATCTCTGACTGTCTGTCTGTCTGTCTGTCTGTCTGTCTGTCTGTCTCTCTCTCTCTCTCTCTCTCTCTCTCTCTCTCTGTCAGTGTCTGTATCTCTCTTTCTTTGTTTCTTTCTCTGTCTGTCTGTCTGCTTGTCTGCATGTCTGTCTGTCTGTCGCCAGTCTGTTGTCTGTCTGTCGGTCTGCCTGTCTTTCAGTCACTACTTGTCTCTCTCTATCTCTCAGTCTGTTTGTCAGCATGTCTGCCTATCTCTTTTCTCTCTGTCTTTCACTCAAACACTGTCTGTCCATCAATCGATCAGCCAGCCTGTCTCTCTCCTCTCTCTCTCTCTCTCTCTCTCTCTCTCTCTCTCTCTCTCTCTCTCTCTCTCTCTCTCTGTGCCTGTTGATTCCTTATTCAAACATTAAGTATGATTGTGCTGGCCCTCCACCTTCCCATACACCCTACGTCCTCTCCCTATACACTAGATTTGTTTTCCGCATCGCCCCAAGCATATCCAGTTTCTGTTATTTTCATCGCACGAAGATATCGAATGTATTTCTCCACAGAATTACAGAACGTATCCAGTTTGTCATGAGATGATGTACATACATAAGACTGCTCAATCTGTGTTGCCACAGAGATTATCCTATGTCACACGGCAAAATTTTCAGAACACGTTTTAACAGAGACGCAATTTTTAAACAGACAAATGTTTCGACGCTTTTTTGTTGAAGGCGTTGTCGCACGAGAAAAACGCCCAAGGCCATATTTCGCCACCGGTTTAGGCTAATCCATTGACCCGCTCACTGCTCGACTAGTGCACGAACTAGAACTAGAGCAGGCCGTAACCTTTAAAAAAAACGGTCAAAATTGCCGCGAAATCTGTTTCTTGTAAAAATGTGTCGGACAGTAAGCGCAGGAAACGCCACACTGCACGCTCCTTTCGGTATCAAACGTTGTTTCTCGAGTCGTCCGAGGCATGGGACCAACAGAGAGTCTTCAACTGGTTTTGCCACAGTAATACAGGGCGCGTATCTCGTCTGCTTTTCCTACAGCTTCAGCTCAGTTTCAGTTTCATCAAGGAGGCGTCACTGCGTGCGGACTAGTCCATATACGCTACACCACATCCGCTAAGTTTTGAGACCCCACTACGCATGATTGGAAGTTGATGGATAAATGAATGAACAACAAAGATGAGACAGTTGAAGAAGAGGGTCTCGTGGCTACGACTCGGCGGATGTCTGACCTACGCATTAGTCCCAACGCGCTGGTCAGACCTTGGGTTTTCCTACAGAGATATGTAGTGTGTTCTCTCTGCTTTGCTACCGAGATACAGGGCGCATTTATTCTGTTTTGCCACGAAGATACAGAGCGTATCCAGTCTGTTCCGCTACAGAGATACATAGTGACCCCAATCTGTTTAGCCACAGAGGTGCAGAGCAAGCGCGATCTGTTAGTCACCGAGATACAGAGCGACTCCAGTCTGTTTAGCCCAGGAGATACAGAGTGAATCCAGTCCGTTTAGGTACAGAGACATAGAGCAAAATCAGTCTGCTTTGTCACAGAGACACAGAGTGTGTCCAATCTGTTCTGCCACAGATATACAGAGCGTATTAAATCTGTTTGGCCACAGAGACACAAAACGTATCTAATCTGTTTTCCCAAGGGGACACAGAGCGTATTCAGTCTGTTTGGCCACGGAGATACAGAGGGAATCCAATCTGTTTTATCCCTCCAGCCCCCTCCCTCCACTTGCCCTCCCCGGGTAAATGTGTCCACTGATGACGTCCAATTCTGGCGGCCATCTTTGTCGGCACGTGCCCTCTACAGGGTCTGCCAGTCATTAGCTCCCTTGTCTGAGAAATCACACAACAGGCGTCGGCAGTCCTCTCCCCTTCCCCTCTTTTATCATTCCCTCTCTGTCTCCGACAGCCTGTGTGTGTGTGTGTCAGGGCTGATCTGTCTGTGAGTCAGTCAGTCTGTCTGTCTGTCTGTCTGTCTGACTGCCTGTCTGTCTGTCTGTCTGTCTGTCTGTCTGGCTGGCTGGCTGTCTGACTGCCTGTCTGTCTGTCTGGCTGGCTGGCTCTCTCTGTCTGTCTGTCTGTCTCTCTCTGTCTCTCTGTCTCTGTCTCTCTCTCTCTCTCTCTCTAACTTATTCTGTATTTTTCACTTCGTGTAACATAATTATGAGCGCAGGCCCACAAGTACATTCACACACACATTCGCTCTACAGACACAGACAGACAGACACACATGCACACACACACACACACACACACACACACACACACACACACACACACACACACACACACACACACACACACACACATAGATAGAGAGAGAGTCAGATATCCCATGACCCCTTGTGGGACGTTGAAAGCATAAACCAGCAATGAAAACAACGAAAAACAGATGAAACAAAAGAGGAAAGGAAATGCATTTTATACAACAACAACAACAACAACAACAACAACAACAACATTAACCACCACAACAAGTAATTACTAACTTCCACTTTTCATGGCAAACTGAACATGTTCAACTGCACTCACGTTCAACTGTATCTTCGTACTACCATTAAAAGGTCATGCGAATATTTGTTTTAAAAGGATTTACCACAAATCTATGTTCCGGGAACCGAACGGAATCTCCAGTCTGCATGTGCAGCCATACCAAGATTTCGAATGCCTGTGTTGTGCCAGACTCAACAAGGTAGCAAACGTGATCATCACAAACACTAATCAGGATGCATGAAAACGGTAATGGGGCATGAAAATCAGTGGTCAGTGATGCATGAAATCGGTAACGAGGCATGAAAAGCGGTAATTATGATGTCATGAAACACAGTCATGCGGCATGAAAAGCAGTTAATTATGATGTCATGAAAACAGTCATGCGGCATGAAAACCAGTTAATTATGATTTCATGAAAACAGTAATGCGGCATGAAAACCAGTTAATTATGATGTCATGAAAACAGTAATGCGGCATGAAAACCAGTTAATTATGATTTCATGAAAACAGTAATGCAGCATGAAAAGCGGTAATTATGATGTCATGAAAACAGTCATGCGGCATGAAAATCAGTTAATTATGATGTCATGAAAACAGTAATGCGGCATGAAAACCAGTAATAATGAAGCATGAAAATAGTGACGAGCCGTAAAAACCAGTAATTATGACGCATAAAAACCAGGTAATTATGAGAACACGTGATGGGCCATGAAAGCCACTAATTATGGCGCATGAACGCAGTAATTATGTGCCAAGAAACCAGTAGTAAGCATGACGCGGGAGAATAAGTAATGATGCCCCCATGGAAACAGGTCACCGTGACACCTATTCATGCACACTGGCGTCATTGGCATCACGGCGTGGTTTGCAGACAGAAGGCCACTTTATAAAGGTGCACCATACTGAAAAACCTCACATAACGGTCATTGTTTGCTTTATATTTTCACTGCTCACGGCTTAGCAGAGTCATAAAGATATTATTTCGTCCCTTTGACTCATAATCTGTTGTTTTTTTTTTTTCTTTTTCTTTTCTCCCCCTTCCCCTCCCCCCCTCCCCTTTCAACAGCGTAAAAATGACTGGAAATCATAACTTTGGCGTGAGAACATCACGGTCACCGTTTTCGTCACAGGGTAATGACCTTTTACCCCTCGCATGACAAACAACCATGATACGCTGTTGTTGTTGTTGTTGTTGTTGTTGTTGTTGTTGTTGTTGTTGTTGTTGTTGTTGTTGTTGTTGTTGTGGTGGTGGTGGTGGTGTGGTAATGTAAGCATCCAGCGTTATGGCGAAGGACACATAGACCCAAACGATCTTCTTCAATTTTCGTTCATGCTTATCTCGTTCTTGATGACTGAGGAGAGTGAGGATGATGACGATGACGCCACTGTGATGATGCTCTGTAGTTGTTGACGATGAGGCCACTGTGATGATGCTCTGTAGTTGTTGACGATGATGCCACTGTGGTGATGCTCTGTAGTTGTTGACGATGACGCCACTGTGGTGATGCTCTGTAGATGATGACGATGATGCCTCTGTGGTGATGCTCTGTAGATGATGACGATGATGCCACTGTGGTGATGCTCTGTAGATGATGACGATGACGCCACTCTGTTGATGCTCTGTAGATGATGACAATGACGCCACTATGTTGATGCTCTGTAGATGATGACGATGAGGCCACTATGTTGATGATGCTCTGTAGATGATGACGATGAGGCCACTATGTTGATGCTCTGTAGATGATAACGATGAGGCCACTATGTTGATGCTCTGTAGATGATAACGATGAAGCCACTGTGTTGATGCTCTGTAGATGATGTTGATGATACCACTGTGTTGATGCTCTGTAGATGATGACGATGATGCCACTGTGTTGATGCTCTGTAGATGATGACGATGAAGAGACCACTATGTTGATGCTCTGTAGATGATGACGATGAGGCCACTATGTTGATGCTCTGTAGATGATGACGATGAGGCCACTGTGTTGATGCTCTGTAGATGATGACGATGAGGCCACTGTGTTGATGCTCTGTAGATGAGCCAGAATGAGTGAGAAGTTCGTCCATTGCCCCTACCTACCCCTTTTCTCCCTCCCTCCATCCATACCCCCCCCCCCTCTTACCCTCCTCTAGTCAACCTCCACCTTGCCCCAAACCCTCGCTCTCCCTACCCCTACCCACCCCCCCATTCCCATCCCCTCCGCCCTCCTCCCCCCCCCCCCCCCCCCCCACCCCACCCCACCTCCCTCACATCATTGGTCTACCATACCAGTCTGGAACCTGTCAAAACTCCTTCGCTCCCCCTCCTCCCTCCCATCCCCTACCGTCCCCCAGCATCCCCTCCCCCTCCTTCCCCACCCCTGCCCCTGCCCCGGTCGCTGTGTCCATTTCCTTTTGTTCTGTGTCTGAAGTGTGACTGGTACCACAGACATTCGCAGCAGTCAGCTAGGCCCGAGTCTGCTGACCTGGCGCTGCGTCTGTCTGTCTGTCTGTGTCTGTCTGTCTGTCTGTCTGTCTATCTATATATATATGTGTGTGTGTGTGTGTGTGTGTGTGTGTGTGTGTGTGTGTGTGTGTTCTGTGTCTGTAGTGTGACTGGTACCACAGACATTCGTAGCAGTCAGCTAGGGCTGGGTCTGCTAACCTGGCGCTATGTGTCTGTCTGTGTGTGTTTGTCTGTGTGTCTGTCTGCCTGCCTGTCTGTCTGTCCGTTTGTCTGTCTGTGTTCTGTATCTGTAGTGTGACTGGTACCACAGACATTCGCAACAGTCAGCCAGGCCTGGGTCTGCTGACCTGGCGCTATGTGTCTGTCTGACTCTATGTCTGTCTGTCTCTCTGTCTGTCTGTCTGTCTGTATCTCTGTGTTTGTCTGTCTCTGTCTGTCTGTCTGTTTCTGTCTGTCTCTCTCTATCTCTGTCTCTCTATTTGTAAGTGTGTGTGTGTCTCACACTTTCACTCTGACTCCCTGTCTCTCTTCTCTTCTGTCTATTTCTCTTTGCCTCTGACTCTCTCTCTCTCTCTCCCTCTCTCTCTGTCCGTCCGTCTGTCTCTCTTCTCTCTCTCTCCCTCCCTCCCTGTCTGTCTTTTTCTCTGTCTTTATCTCTCCCTCTGTCTGTCTGTCTGTCTGTCTGTCTGTCTGTCTTTCTCTCTCTTCTCTCTCTCACTTTCTGCCTGTCTTTGTCTCTGTCTCTCTGTCTCCCTCTCTATCTCTCCCTCTCTCCCAGTCTGTCTGTCTGTCTCTCTGCCTCTTTCTTTCTTCTCTCCCTCCCTCTCTTTCTCTCTCTTCCCCCTCTCTCTCCCTCCCTCGGTGCTGTACCCATCGTCATCACAGCGCAGGCCTCCAAGGGTGGTACAGGACTGCTCAAAAGGCAGGTGAAGACAGTGCTTCTCTGGGTCCCCCCCCCAGCACCTTCGGGTGTTTCTTTTTCTTCTTTTTCCTCCTGTCCTCCTCTTTTTTCTCCTTCCTCGATTGGCCGTCTGGTTCCAGCAATATTATGGTCTTTTGCTTTTAAAGTCTCCCCTGCTTTCTTCTTTTTTTTTTTTTTCTCTCTCTCTCCACTTCAATGTATTGTCACTACCCTCCAACCACCCCTATTCCACCCCCCTTACACTTCTGTTTTTGACCAGGCTGGCTGTTTTTTTTTTTTTTTTTTTCATTCTCTATTGTGAGTGATGTCTGTTTCCAGATGAAGATCGTTTTTTGGAAATTTTCTTGGACAAAATGATAAAAGTAATTGTGATGTATATCTCCCTATATAAATGCATGTGTGGGAGGAATGAATGTGTGTGTGTGTGTGTGTGTGTGTGTGTGTGTGTTGTGTGTGTGTGTGTGTGTGTGTGTGTGTGTGTGTGAAAGAGAGAGAGAGAGAGAGAGAGGAGAGAGAGAGAGAGAGATGGAGTGCGTGCGTGCGCGCGCGCGCGCGCGCGCGCGTGTGTGTGCGTGTGTGTGTGTGTGTGTGTGTGTGTGTGTGTGTGTGTGTGTGTGTGTGTGTGTGCAGAAAGAGAGAGAGAGAGAGAGAGAGAGAGAGAGTGTGCGCGCGCGTGTGCGCGTGTGTGTGTGTGTGTGTGTGTGTGGTAGGATTAAAGTGGGATCTCAAGTCCGCATGCTGGCTGTTCGTAATAAAACTGTGTTCATCTCCTTCATCAATGTCGCAATTTGTACTCTGTAGCAAACACAATCACCTGAAACGATATGTATGACACAGGAAAATAGACCATTGTGACCCACACAGAGTTCAAAATGACTCCAGTACATAGAGACTGGGCTCCACTGGTATCTATGTTCAATCAACAGGCAAAAGACTGCGTTATAATGAAGGCGCGAACAACACTTGAAGCCAGAAGTAATTGCCATCACTGGCTTCACTGCTACAGCTTCGTTTTTTTTAATGATGTTTTCCTCCTCTGTGACTCTTCTGTTTTTTTTCCAGCAACTTAAAACCACTGAACAACATTAGTTTTGTGTGAGAACAATGCGGTTATCGTCTTCTCTGAGAACAGTGTTGTTGCCATTTTCTCTGAGAACAGTGTGTGGTTATCGTTTTTCTCTGAGAACAGTGTTGTTTTCATCATTTTCTCTGAGAACAGTGTTGTTTTTCATTTTCTCTGAGAACAGTGTTGTTGTCATTTTTCTGAGAACAGTGTGGTTTCATTTTCTCTGAGAACAGTGTGTTATCATTTTCTCTGAGAACAGTGTTGTTATCATTTTCTCTGAGAGAACAGTGTGCTTATCATTTTCTCTGAGAACAGTGTGCTTATATTTTCTCTCTGAGAACAGTGTGCTTATCATTTTATCATTTTCTCTGAGAACAGTGTGGTTGTCATTTTCTCTGAGAACAGTGTGGTTATCGTTTTTCTCTGAGAACAGTGTGGTTATCATTTTCTCTGAGAACAGTGTGGTTGTCATTTTCTCTGAGAACAGTGTGCTTATCATTTTTTCTCTGAGAACAGTGTGGTTGTCATTTTCTCTGAGAACAATGTGCTTATCATTTTCTCTGAGAACAGTGTGGTTGTCATTTTCTCTGAGAACAGAGTGGTTATTATTTTCTCTGAGAACAGTGTTGTTTTCATTTTCTCTGAGAACAGTTTGGTTATCATTTTCTCTGAGAACAGTGTTGTTTTCATTTTCTCTGAGAACAGTGTGCTTATCGTTTTCTCTGAGAACAGTGTGCTTATCGTTTTCCTCCTCTGAGAACAGTGTGCTTATCATTTTCTCTGAGAACAGTGTGGTTATCATTTTTCTCTGAGAACAGTGTGGTTGTCATTTTCTCTGAGAACAGTGTGCTTATCATTTTCTCCTCTGAGAACAGTGTGGTTGTCATTTTCTCTGAGAACAGAGTGGTTATTATTTTCTCTGAGAACAGAGTGGTTATTATTTTCTCTGAGAACAGTGTGCTTATCGTTTTTTTCTGAGAACAGTGTGGTTGTGTCATTTTCTCTGAGAACAGAGTGGTTGTTATTTTCTCTGAGAACAGTGTGCTTATCGTTTTTTTCTGAGAACAGTGTGGTTGTCATTTTCTCTGAGAAACAGAGTGGTTGTTATTTTCTCTGAGAACAGTGTGGTTATTATTTTCTCTGAGAACCGTGTGGTTGTCATTTTCTCTGAGAACAGTGTGGTTGTCATTTTCTCTGAGAACAGTGTGCTTATCGTTTTTTTCTGAGAACAGTGTTGTTTTCATTTTCTCTGAGAACAGAGTGGTTATCATTTTCTCTGAGAACAGTGTGCTTATCGTTTTTCTCTGAGAACAGTGTGCTTATCATTTTCTCTGAGAACAGTGTGGTTGTCATTTTCTCTGAGAACAGTGTTGTTGTCATTTCTCTGAGAACAGTGTGGTTGTCATTTTCTCTGAGAACAGAGTGGTTATTATTTTTCTCTGAGAACAGTGTGCTTATCGTTTTTCTCTGAGAACCGTGTGGTTATTATTTTCTCTGAGAACAGTGTGGTTATTATTTTCTCTGAGAACAGTGTGGTTGTAATTTTCTCTGAGAACAGTGTGCTTATCGTTTTTTTTTTTTTTAGAGAACAATATGGTTATCATTTTTCTCTAAGAACAATGTGGTTATCATCTTCTTCGAGAACAGTGTGTTTATCGTTTTTCATCGAGAACAATGTTGTTATCATTTTCTCTGAGAACAATGTTGTTATTGTTTTTTATCTGAGAATAAAGTGGTTATCGTTTTTCCCCCGAGCACAGTGTGGTTATCTTTGCTCTGAGAACAATGCGGTTATCGTTTTATCTGAAAACAGTCTCGTTATATCGTTTTCTTTGAGAACAATGTGGTTACTGTTAATAATGTGGTTATCGTTTCCCCCCCCGCCACCCCCCCCCCGGCCTCCGAGAACAATGTGGTTATCGTTTTTCCTCTGAGAATAATGTGGTTATTGTTAATAATGTGGTTATCGTTTTCTCTGAGAACAATGTGTTTATCAGTTTTTTTCTCCGAGTTGTAATGACTTTCTTCTTCGGCAAAACGAAAAACAAACAAACAAACAAACAAACAAAAACAAACAAACAAAAAAAAAAACGATCATTATAACACTTCAGAAGGCAGCAAGACTCCTGTATTATGGCGGAGAAACATAACACGAAACGTTCTTCTTCGGTCTTTATAGTTTCATTCTAAACTATTTCATGTCGGTCGATGAGAAAGAAGTATGTGATGCTTCTGCTGCTGTGGAAAACGTTTTGCGGTAAGAGCTAGACTGACTGAACCCCGTCTCCATTCCCCCCCCCCCCCCCCCCCCCCCCCCCCCCTCCCCCGACGCTAACCCCCCCCCCCCCCCTCCCCCTCCCCCCCTCCCCCTCCTACTTCTTCTCCTCTTGTGGCCGCTCCTCATGCCATCATCCCCCCCCCCTCCCCCCTCCATCTCTCCTTCCCCCTCACATCATTGACCTTCCTTACCAGTCCTGGAACCTGTCAAAACTCTACCCCCTCCCTCCCTACTTTCCCCGTTACCCACCCCCCCTCCCCCTCCCCCCCCCCCCCCCCCCCCCCCCCCCCCCCCCCCCCCCCCCGTCCTGGCCCTTGGTGTCCATTATCTTTTGTCTCCATCAGTGTGACTGTTAGCAGAGACATTCACAGCAGTCGGTCAGGTCTGTCTTGGTGAGCCGCCTCTCTCATTCTTTTTTTGTTTGATGCTTCCTCCTCCTCCTCCTCCTCCTCCTCCTCCCTCCTCCTCCTTCCTCCTCCTCCTCCTCTTCCCTCCCTCCTCCTCTTGCTCCTCCATCACCTCCTCCTCCGGCCTCCTCCTCTCTTCCTCCTCCACCACCAACCCACCACCACCATCACCATCGCCATCTTCTCCTCTCTTCTTCTTCTCCTTCCTCTCCTCTCCTCCTCCTCTCCTCTTCCTCTTGCCTCCATCGCCTCCTCCTCTTCCTCCTCTTCTTTCTCCTCCTCCTCTCCTCTTCCTCCTCCACCTCCACCTCCTTCCTCGCCTCCTCCCCCTCACCATCACCTCCTCCTCTCTTCTTCCTCCTCCTTCCCTCCTCCTCCTCACCTCCTCCGCCTCTTCCTCCTTCCTCCTTCACCACCATCACCATCCCATCGCCTCCTTCTTCTCTTCTCCTCCTCCTCCTCTTCCTCCTCCTCTTGCTCCTCCATCACCTCCTCCGCCCTTCCTCTTCCACTTTCCACCAGCACCATCACCATCGCCTCCTTCTTCTTCTCCTCCTCCTCCTCTTGCTCCTCCACCATCACCTCTCCTTCTTCTCCTCCTCATCCTCCTGCTGCTCCTCCACCCCCCCCCCCCCCCCCCCCACTCCTCCTTCTCTTCTCCTCCTCCTCCTGCTGCTCAATTGGCCGAGTCTGGCTCCGACAATGCTACGGTGTCTGACTTCTGCTCTCCTTTTCACTTCTCGTCATTCCCATAGCATTTTTTTTTCACTTTTCCGTCTCCTTTCCCCTGTCTTCTTCAGCGTTTGGCCCTCTTCGCTGTTGTTGCGTTTCCTGTCCTGTGTGTGGTCTGTTGAAAAGAAGGACGGTTTTTGGGATTTTTGTAGATCAACGTGATCGAATTAATGGTGATTGTCTGTCTATCCGTCTATTTATCCATCTATCTATCTATCCATTTATCCATCCATCCATCTTTTCTCTATCTGTCTGTCTGTCTGTCTGTCTATCTGTCTATCTCTCTGGTTTTCTGTCTGTCTGTCCGTCTGTTTATCTATGTGTCTAAATGTCCATCATCTACATTGATCTACATTGATCCCCCCCCCCCCTATTCTCTGTCTGTCTGCCTGGCTGTCCATCTGTCTGTCTGTCTGTCTGCCTATTTGTCTCTTTTTCTCTCCGTTCTGTCATAGACATTTCCCTGTTTCTCCCTCGTTCCTTTCTCTACCTCTCTGTCCCTCTGCCTGTCTGTATCCATCTCACCATCTCTGTCTGCCTGTCTGTCTGTCTCACCTTTCTTTCATACAGTGTACACACACACACACACACACACACACACACACACACACACACACAGAGAAATACATACTCTCTCTCTCTCTCTCTCCTCTCTCTCTCTCTCTCTCTCTCTCTCTCGCTCTCGCTCTCTCTCTCTTTGTCAAATGAAGCAGACGTTCAAAATCCATCCCGGTACGAATGTATTATCTCACGTGTAAAGGCTTGCTCTTCAGCGCTTCAGCAGAAAGGGATATAAGAAAAAAAAACAACACTTTCTCTATAACCAAATAGAAGAAATCAAAAACACAGTGTGCCATCAATCTCTTGGCTGTTTTTCCTGAAGGCGCGCAGTCATTTGCGGTGACTGTATTAGAGCTGAGTATAGAGTTCAGTGATGGTCCTGAACAGGAAGGCTGAGACGTAGGGGTAAAAGGGATTCAGTGGCAGAACTAAAAGAGTTCAGTGACGTCAAACGGCGAGTGTAGTGACAGCGCTAAAAGAAGAGTTTAGAGTTTAGTGGTAGTGTGCTGAACGAAGAGCTCAACAGTAATGCTGAAAGAATAGTTCAGTGGTTCAGTTGAAAGAGGAATTCATTGGCAGTAATGTTGCTGCCAAAACCCAGTGGTTAACAAGCAAAGAGCTGTGGTAATGCTAAAAGGGTTCAATGTTCGTGCTTAAAGAAGAGTGCAGAGGTAGCGCTAAAAAAGATCGTTTAAACAGAATATACTGATAGTGCTGGAAGATGTCATTTGCTGACAGTGTCAAAAAGACAGTGCTCAAAATGAAAGTTGGCCGACTGAACTAAAAAACAAAGTAGCGCTAAAAGACAGAGCTCACTCAGAGTGTTAAAAAGAATTGACTGACTTAAAAGAAAAAATAGACAGAGAGCTCACCAAAAATATCAAAAAACAGAACTCACTGACAGTGTTAAAAAGACGGTACGAAAAGAGAGAATTTGCTGGCAATGTTTAAAATCACAGTGCTAAGAGGGGGAGAGTTTGCCAAGGGTGTTAAAAACATAGCGCTGGAAGAGAGAGAGAGAGAGAGAGAGAGAGAGAGAGAGAGAGAGAGAGTTCACCGACAGTGCTAAAGGGTGAGGAAGTTCACCAGTCCCCACTGGTAGTGTGTCGGATCCAGTCTGTCTGTTCCGCTTCAGTGACAACATCAGTCTGGGTGACCAGCACTGCCCCTCCTCCCCCCCCCCCCCCCCCCCCCCCCCCCCTGCCTGTCACTGATGACCCACCACCACCACCCTCCTCTTTCTTGCTCAGGGGAGCACCCCCTTTCACCATCCCCTCTTCGCCCACTTCGCCTCTGTGAGTCTTCTTTCACTTTCATCCCCCCCCCCCCCCTCCCTCCTCCTGCTCACCCATCTCTCTCCCTCATTGGTCCTCCTCCACACTTCCATACAAAAGAGGAAACATTTCTTTGCATTTGGATTCAGCTTCGGAATAGATGATATCTTTTTTTTT
>JADBJO010003777.1:80000-102500 GCA_016801955.1 Conus betulinus
CTTTTTCTCTGTCTCTGCCCGTGTCTTTCTGTCACTGTCTCTTCCTGTCTGTCTGTCTGTCTGTCTGTCTCTGTCTGTCTGTGTGTGTGTGTCCCTCTCTCTCATTCCTCCTCTCTTTCTCCCCCTCTCTCTCTCTCTCTTTCTCCCCTCTCTCTCTTTCTCTTTCTCTCCCCCCCCCTTCCTCTCTCTTTCCTCTGTGTATTTCTCCGTTCCTCCTTCCCTCCTCTCCCTCCTCTCTCTCTCTCTCTGTATTTCTCTCCCTCTCCCTCCCTCCCTCTCCCTCCCCACCTTTCTCTCCTCTCTCTCTCTCTCTCTCTCTCTCTCTCTCTCTCTCTCCTCTCTCTCTCTCTCTCTCTCTCTCTCCATGTGTTGACTGTTTCTCTTTTTCCACATGTATCCTTCTGTCTCCCTCTCTCCATCCACTCTCATCCCTTATACTTCCGTCTCTGACTGTTTGTCCCATCCCACCCCCTATTCCCCACCCCCTCTCTCTCTCTCCTCCCCCCCCCCCCCCCCCCTCTTCTTACGCCCTTACCAAACACACATTCTCCCCCTTCCTCTCTTTCACTCACCACCCCCCTCCACCCACTGACCCCCCCCCCCCCATCGCTCTGACTTCACCCCCCCCCCCCACCTCTCTCCCTCCCGCTTCCTTCCTCCGTCTATATCTCCTCCCATCCCCCATCCCCCATCCCACCCCACCCCCACCCCTACTCTGCCCGGCTGTGTCAGATATGATGGTCATGTTCGGGACAGCAGTCAGTGGGTGCTGTATGTACACAGCGTGCCTGTGAAACTATGGTCCGCTGCCATGACCGACACTTTGACTGGCTGGGCTGCCTTGGTCGTCTCTGGCTGGTGGGGCAGGTCCATCACATCACATCTCCTGTGTTGGTTTGCCCGCCTCTTGCTTGTGGCTCAGGATTTTTTTTTTTTTTTTTTTTTTTTTTTTTTTGGGGGTGGGGGGGGGGGGGGGGGGGGGGCTGGGGGGGGTCCGTGGCGGCTAGCTGTCTGTATCGGTCCGTGCCCCCACCCCCCTTTTCTCTCTGTCTCTCCGCCCACCTCCCCCCCTCCCCCCCCTTCACCCTCCGAACCCCGCCCACCTCCTCTCTCTCTGTGTCTGTCTCTCTCTGTCTGTCTGTGTCTGTCTTGTCTCTGTCTTCTCGGTCTCTATCTGTCTGTCTGTCTGTCTGTCTCTCTCTCTCTCCTTCCCTCCCTCCTCTCTCTCTCTCCTCTCTCTCTCTCTGCGTGCTCTCTCTCTCTCTCTCTCTCTCTCTCGTCTCTCTCTCCTTCCCCCCCTCCTCTCTTCTCTCTCCTCTCCCTCCCTCTCTCGTGCGTGCTCTCTCTCGTGCTCTCTCTCTCTCTCTCTCTCCTCTCTCTGTGTCTCTCTCGTCTTTGTCTCTTTCTCTCTCTGTCTGTCTCTCAGAGTACCAAAGAACACGAACATGATTTTATTTTTATCTGTCCTTTTTTTTACAGACAACAGGAACGACTATGAATGCGATGATCAAACAGTATAGTCACTGCGCCAGTGTACTGAAGTATGGCTCGATGGAAAACGTTCTGTGTTTCATTGTTTGTATTCTTCGCAAAAGACAAAAGTTACAGCAAATGTGGGCTTGGCCGTATTGTTTTTGTTGTTATTGTTGTTGTTGTTTTCATCGTGTCCGTTCTTATGTTTGCAAGTTTTCGTAGGTAAGTTCGTATATACAGTTCGTATTATCTGACCCTTTATGAGGCCCGATGATCTAAAGATTAAAGTTTGCGTCTGTTGTTCTTCGTCTTCAACATCATCTCCTCTTGTTCTCCTCCTCTTCCTCCTCCTCCTCCTCCTCCTCATTCTTCTCATATCTCTCATCATCATCATCATCATCATCATCATCATCATCATCATCGTTTTCTTCTTCGTTTTCTTCTTCTTTCTTCTTCTTCTTCTTCTTCTTTCTTCTTCTTCTTCTTCTTCTTCTTCTTCTTCTTCTTCTTTTCTTCTTCTTCTTCTTCTTCTGTGTGTGACCAGCATAGTTTCAAGACATCTCATTCTTAATTCTTTGTGACCCCTGCAGTGTTAATGGAAATCACAGAAACGTAAGAAGGGTGAACACGTTTTCAGAGTAAAAGCCAAACAACATCGCCTTAACTTTTAATACTGGCGACAAGAAGAACTATTTCGCTTGAAGATTTCCAATATCTAAGAGAGAGAGAGAGAGAGAGAGAGAAAGTGTGTGCGCGCGCGCGCACGTGCGTGCGTATTTGTGCGTGCGTGCGCGCGTGTGTGTGCGTGTGATGTGCTTGTTCTCTTCTTCTTCTGTTTTTCTCTGTCAATCTATATCTCTGTCTTTCTCAACCAACCCATCTCCGTTGTTTTGTCTCTCTCTGTCAGTCTGTTTGTCTGTCTGTCTGTCTCTGTCTCTGTCTCTCTCTCTCTCTCTCCTTCTCTCTCTCTCTCTCTCTCTCTCTCTCTCTCTCTCTCTCCCCCCCTCTCTCCTCTCGCTGTCTTTTCTGTCTCCCTCTCTCCCTCTCTCTCTCGCTATCTCTGTCGCTCTCTGTCTCTCTTTCTCTCCCCCTCTCTCTCTCCCTCTCTCTCTCTCCCTGTCTTCTCTGTCTCTCTCCACTCTCTCACTGTCTCTCTCTGTGTGTCTCTCTCCCTCTCCCCCCTCTCTTTTCTTCTCTTCTCTCGCTTTTTGCTGTCTCTCTCTCCCTCTGTGTCTCTCTCATCTCTCTCTCCTCTCTCTGTCTCTCTCTGTCTGTGTGCTTATTTCTTCATGCTGTCACGCATGTGCTTGCAAGGAACGAGAGAGAGAGAGAGAGAGAGGGGGGGGGGGATATCACCACGTGACATTCCTCCTCACTCTGAATCTTGACCACGTACTACCCACCATCACAAGCAGCAGTAGTACTAGCATTGACAGACCAAAACAGCCCCCCCCCCCCCCCCCCCCCCTCCCCTCTCTCCCCCCTTCCCCCGCCATACAGACAGCAAGACAGGCTGACAGTAAGGTACCTCTCCCTCCACCCCCCCACCCCCCACCCCCCCCTGCACACCTTCTCTCTCTCTCTCTCTCTCTCTCTCTCTCTCTCTCTCTCCTCTCTCTCTCTCCTCTCTCTCTCTCTTCCACCTCCCACCCCACCCTTTTCTCCTTCCACCATCCACCCACCTCGACCATCCCACTACCCTCCTGCGGGAGAGAAAAAAAGGAACCAAAAAAAAACAAAAAAAAAAAAAAAAGAAAAAAGAAAAAAAGAAAGAAAGAAAGAAAGAAAAAAGGAAAGAAAACGTTATTGATATTAACCGATCACACGCATAGACACTCACCGAACTGGTCATCGATTCCATGGAAACTCCTCCGCCTTCTCGCCCCCCCCCCCCCCCCCCCTCCCCACCACTCCCACTCTTCCTTCCTTCTACTCTTTCACGGTGCCCTCAGCTTCTTCGGGTCCTTCCAATCTCTGGCACTTTCCATGCCGGGAGCAATCTGTGTCCATGGTCCCCCTGATCCACACTGACAGAGACGAGAACAGGGGGAGGTGGGGGTGGGGTTGTGGGGGGTGGGGTGGGGGGGTGGGAGAGGAGGGGAGGCGCGGGGTGGTGGTGGTGGTGGTGGTTGTGGTGGTTGGTTGGTTTGGGGGTGGGGATGAGGGGGGGGGGGGTGTCTCTCTCGCACTGTCTCTGTCTCTCTGTCTCTTTTTTTTCGTTTATTGCGACCACTGCTGTCTCTGTTTCTGTGTCTGTCTTTCTCTCCGTCGCTGTCCCTCTCTCTCTCTCTCTCTCTCTCTCTCTCTCTCTCTCTCTCTCTCGCTCTCGCGTTTCTCTCTCTCTCTCTCGCGTTTATTTCGACCACTCTCTCTCTCTCTCTCTCTCTCACTCTCTCTCTCTCTCTATTCGACATCTGCTCTCTCTCTCACTATCTCTCTGTCTCTCTCTCACGCTCTCTCTATGTCTCTCTCTCTCTCTCTCTCTATGTCTCTCTCTCTGTCCTCCCTCACGCTGTCTCTCTCACTCTCTCTCTCTCTCTGTCTCTTCCACTCTTTCTCACTCTCTCTGTGTCTCTCTCACTCTCTCTGTCCTGTCTCTTTCTCACTCTCTCTGTGTCTCTCTCACTCTCTCTGTCCCCCTCCCTCCCCCCCCCCCCCCCCCCCCCCCCCCCGCCCCGCATATTTTGTTGGGGGAGAAACAGGAGCCTGGGGAATGGGGTGGTGTAGGAGAGGGAGGGTGGGACGGAGGACGGGGGAAGAAGAAGAAGGGAGGTGACCGTTCACTCGTCTTAGCTGTTCGGAGCGGGCAGTCTTCGGGGCTGAAGTTGATAGCGGCTTGAGTGAGGGGGGAGGGGGGGGGGGGGGGGGGAGGGGGGCAGACGGTGGGGGGGTGGGGGTTGTGGGGGTGGAGTGGGGTGGGGGGATGGGTGTGTGAAGGGTGAGTGACCGCTCTGGTGTTTGTTTCCAGCAGTTGGGTGTTACCGTCGCAGGGCATGATCCGTTTGTGTCTGGCGTGTTTGAAACCCCGAGACAGGCACCGCTGCGGGGTGGGTGGGTATGGGGAAGTGTGTGTGTGTGTGTGTGTGTGTGTGGGGGGGGGGGGGGGGGGGGGAATACTGCGGCGACAGAGCTGGATCTACCTAGGTCGGTGACCTCACGGCGGCCTGAGGTTTACCACACCTGATGGACCCGTTTCTGAACTAGGAGCAAGGAGACCGATACCACACACACCGCATCGTTACTGAAACCAGAGCTTCCCCCCCCCCCCCCCCCCCCCCCCAAAGCTCCAAAATCAGCGTAGAGAAACAAGGTGCAAATACAACACGAAGACGAAACAGACCGTTGATCTCGCTCAATTAGGAGAAAGGTATTGAGATGAGTAACTTTTTGATAATGTCAATACTGTCTTATGTGGTTCGTTATGTTGCTGAAATTGCCCATGGTCATTTCGCAGTCACAGGTTGCAAAAGTTTTATAAAGATCAACAGTTTTGTGTACCGCTGGGGTATTTCACTTATGTGAATATGCTTATGTAAGATGTGGGTTTGAAAGTACTAACAATGACAAGTTAAGTGTGGAGGTTTTCTTTTTTTTTTTTTTTTTTTTTTTTTTTTTTTTTTTAATAAGTTTGAAGTTTCATCTAGGGATGAAAATACATTAATATGAACTACGGAACTGAACTCAACTGACCGTGAATTTTTCACACATGGGTCTTGTTCAGAAATAAACTGCAATCAATGCAGAAACCAATGCTACCTCGACAGAACAGTCGGTAGGAGGACGCCTGTTTCGGTTCAAAACATTGTGCTGTCGACAGCCGTCTGGGCAGCGCTGTTTTGTGTGCTGCTCTATGCCTGTTATTTCTGTTTCGGTTCGAAACATTGTGCTGTCCACAGCCATTAGGAGAGCGCTGTTTTTTGTGTGTTTTTCTATGTTTGTTATTTGTCAGACTTGAAGAAGACATACTTGTCGAAAATTCGCTTCTCTGTTTCCTGTTTCTTTGTATCACTAAGTTTCGCGTTGCGCCTTGTTTTTGCGTGTTTATTTCTAGTTTGGCTTGAAGTGGGACCAGTTAGTCAACTATAATCAAGGATATATTTTGAATTTTGGGAGTTATTGTTATGACAACACTCAGGACGACGAAAAGAAAAGAACGAGCGATTACTTATGTTTGTGTCAAATTCATCTTCAGTTTCGTTGTCCTGAGTATGTTTATGTTGCCTGAAGACGGCCTAAGAGGTCGAAACGCGTCGTGTTTTGTCTTGTGGTTCGTTTGTATACGTTATTCGGTAGTGTCATAATTATTACTTTTAAAATTTGTTTAGATCTCCGCTTGAAGTCGTCTTATTTTGCAGCTAACTTTGAATTTTTGGTTTCGGCATGTGGAATTGTATGTCATTCTGTTGTAAACGGGCCTGCAGCCCGGGTTTTGAATTCCCTTCGTGTTAAGGATCGGCTCTAACCGGCAACGGGGGGGGGGGTGGGGGTGGGGTGGGGTGGGGGGGGGGGGGGGGGGGATACGACTTCGATCAGTCAGCCAGTGAACTCAGTAACAGTCAGTGAACTTACTAACAGTCACACACGGACCACAGGCAGCTGTCCGTTGCTGTCACATGACTACTGCAGTGTCCGGTTCGTGGACGGAGGGGGGGGGGGGGGGGGGGGGGGGGGGTACAGTAGTAGGCCTACACCGTCACGTCATGGCACAAAAGAAATGACGATGTGACAAATTTGTTGATTGGAATGAACAACTACAACAGCAACAACAACAACAAAAAAAAAAATCAAAGAGCAAAATCACATACATACATGAGAGATACATAGAGAGAGAGAGAGAGAGAGAGAGAGAGAGAGAATCCAAATGCAAATGCGAATGTGAATGTTTATTGAGGCCCAGGCCCCCAACTGAAGGACCAGGGGAACATACACAGAAAACCTTTTACAACACGCACGCACGCACGCACGCACGCACGCACGCACGCACACACACACACACACACACACACACACAGAGGGGAGAGAGAGAGAGAGAGAGAGGAGAGAGAGAGAGAGGGAGAGAGAGAGAGAGAGAGAGAGAGAGAGAGAGATTGTGTTGTACGGACAGGTAAAAGTCACGAGTTTGTCATTTGCATTAAATCATAGCACAGCAGTGAACTTCTGCATGCACACATTTACATCGAAACGAATTGAATTTTGAAGCCGTAAGACGAGAACAAGGCCAGACAGTCTCCAGAGTGAATAAAACTGAACAGCGTGTGTTGGTGTCCGCCCAGACATTCTTCATGCAGTCAAGATCTTTTTTGAACTCAATCAGAGTGGGACCATATATTTTCACACTTTTGATGCCCTACGTCCAATGGTCCCACATTTTTTTTTTTTTTACCTCAGTTCAAAATGAGGGTTGACAGCAAAATGAAGACCAGAAAAAGTGCGCCGGACACTGTGTCTTCAGAATAAGCTGAAGCGTTCATCGTAAACATTGTAAATGTTCAAAGTAAGCTGAACACTGAAAAAAAAAAAAAAAAAAAAAAAAAAAAGGCACGTTACGTCTCAACTGTGTCAGAAAGTATAAAAAAAAAAAAAAAAAAAAAAAAAAAAAAAAAAAAACAACAACAAAAATTGAACCAGAAAACCCACATTTAACGCAAACCTCACTCTGCGCCAGAACCAGCGTATTCAAAAACAACGCTAACTACCTTGCCAGAAACTGTACAATCAAAGAATAAACCGAACACTGCATACGCCAGAACCTGTATATTCAAAAAACAATCTGACCCACTGGTGATGCATGTTGCAGGGCGGAGCAGAGAGCGCGTGAGGGAGGCATCAGGATGAGCGGGAAGAAGGAGGACGACAAGCCGCCGCCGGCTCTGGGCCCGGGAAGTGTCATACGCGCTCTGGCCGCCCCGCTCCGGAAACATCTGCCCCGGGACGAGAAGGGCGTGGTCATCTCCTTCTCCACGGCCGGCATGAAGGCGTTGCCACTAGAGGTCAGCCTGGCTGACCGCCATGATGACGGTGTGTGATGATGTTGACGATGATGATGATGTTGATGTTGATGATAACGACGACGACGACGATGACAATGACGATGATGATGGTGATGTTGGACGATGATGATGATGATGATGATGATGATGTTGATGATAACGACGACGACGACGACGATGACAATGACGATGATGATGGTGATGTTGACGATGATGATGATGGTGATGATGGCGATGATGATGGCGATGATGATGATGATGATGATGATATTCTTGTTGATGATGATGGTGGTGGTGGTTGTAGTAATGATGATGATGATGATGACGATGGTGACAACGACGACGACAATCATGACGATGATAATTGTGATGATGATGATGATGTGATGATGATGATGGGGTTTTGAATTAAGGTTGATAATCACCAAGCTTGATTATAGCGCTGCAACGGACTACAGGAAAAGTGGGTTAAGTAAGCAAATTGCGATAAACAACACAGTAAGAACAACAAGAAACTCAAAGCTGCTGGTGTTCTCTAATACAATTCAGGTTGCGGCAAGAAACGGATTACAGTTGATAGTATAGCAATCGAAAATTTCTCATTTATATGAAACGAACAAATGATATTGATGTCCAAAGGCGAAAAGACCGAATTAAAAGAGTGAAACGACGTTTGTTAATTAAGGACTTCGCCTCATTTAAAGTGGTGTAAGCATGAATATGCATGATTGTTAGTTTTCGGGGAGCACTGCTTATTAAGACAGACAGACAGACACACACACACACACACACACACACACACACACACACACACACACACACACACACACACAGACGGATACGGATATTTTTTTTTTTTTTTTAATTAATTAATAGGCCGTTGCCCTTCATGAGAGAGAGAGAGAGAGAGAGAGAGAGAGAGAGAGAGAGAGAGAGAGAGAGAGAGAGAGAGAGAGAGAGTAGTACACCACCTCCACCACTACCATCTTACCACCACAACCTTTCCCCCAAACAGTCCACACCATCACATCATCACCATCATCATCACCACCACCATGCCCACCCGCACCTCACACCTCTCTACCATCTCATCCCTCCTTTCCTCCCCAGCTCCTCGCTTCCGCCACAGAATATGTCTGTACATAAAAAAAGGTTTTTGTGATTATATCTATATTCAACGTAATTGTAGTCGTTGCTACGTTGCCTGTTAAGCCCTTTATGTTTCTGACTCGGCTCGTCAGTCTAGGGGTCTGAATCTTGCTTCGGTTGCGAGAGGTCCCGGTTTCGGATCCCGGACGAGCCCCTATCATGCTTGCACACCCATATACATAGACACATATATATAAATGTGCGTATGCATCTGCAGATGCGTGCGTGCAGGAGCATGCTCACATACAAGTCCACAGATCACACACACGCGTACACACGTCTAAACACGCACGCGGACACACACACACACACACACACACACACACACACACACAACACACAACCTAACACACACACACACACTAACACACACAACACGCGCGCTTGCTTGCTTGCACGCACGCACACTTGCACACACACACACACACACACACACACACACACACGCACACACACACACACACACACACACACACACACACACACACACACACACACACGCGCGCGCGCCTTTCACACTGGCACACACACACTTCAACCCATGCTCACAGACCCATGCACACACATGTACACATACACGTGTACACTCACCACACTCACAAACCATGATCATAACGGCACAGCCATTGTAAGGTAGGTACCCAAGGTCTGACCAGCGCGCCAGGTTGATGCGCAAGTCAGACATATGCTAAGTCTCGAGGCCATGAGACATTCTTAAATTTTCTCATCTTATCATTAACCTTTATTATCCGTCAGTTTTACATCGTAAGCGATGTGGTCTCGAAACTTAACTGATGTGATATAGCGTACATGATTTGGTTCGCACGCAGTTGAACCTCTTTGTTGAAAGTGAAAATGAAACCGAAACTGTTTTGGAATCGACCCTTATTCTGACGTAGATACTGTGCGTCTTGTCCTCGTCGTCATCGAACCTGAACATCGTCCATTCTTCTGCAGTGAAGTGATCATACGATCTATGTGCTGAGGTCTTTGGGAGTGTGATGTGCACCTAGTTGCAAAAATCTGTTTCGAAGGTTACTATCTGTCAGTGTTTGTGTCGTTTCAGAAAAAAAAGGGGAGGGGGGTTGGGGGGGGGGGGGGGGGGGGAGGGAAAGGGGATGAAAAGGCGAGGTTGGATGTGGTGTGGTTGCTTTGGTGTGGTGTGTATTTAGGGTACTTATCTTTGTTCTTGTTCATTTGTTATGCAGTTTGTGCATATGTCGTGTTCACGCCTTGGAGTAGGGGCCGGAATAGCTATGTTGGTAAGAGCGCCTGACTCGTGATCCTGGTGGTCCTGGGGTTGCGTGTTCGAATCCCCGCTGCTGGGGCCTTTCGGTACAAGGGCATTTTTCCCTCCACTACCCCCAAAGTCCAAATGAACTCTATAAACCGAGAGTCCGTGAGTAAATGTACGCTCACCATCTTTGGACACGTATATTTCCACCATCTTTTCGGAATAGAAGGCCTATATGGCCGTTAATATGGATAATATACATATATACATCACATGCACCAACGAAGCAAAATGTGAATGAAAAAAAAAAAACCAAAATTACTGACAGACTGAATGACACTGGGAAACGACCGAATGTAGCGCCAGCAGGCAGCCGTTGAGTCGGCTCTACCCAGGTAGGCAGTCCGATGTACAAAGGAGAGCACGGACCGTAAAAGCGATTAGAACTTGATCTCAAATCGAAGCTAGGAGCTTATAACTACTTTTAATGATTTATTTGACTACTTTTAATATGATTTACTGTGTTAGAACGAGGAGGTGATAATGTATGAAGCTGTGATTTAATACAGTAAATGTGTGTGTGTGGATGCTGTGTTAGAACGAGGAGGTGATAATGTACGTGACGAGATGTATTAAAACAGTAAATAAAGCAACGTGTGTGTGGATGCTGTGTTAGAACGAGGAGGTGATAAATCTGTTTGACAAAAGTGAATTGAACAGTGAGTAAAGCAAAGTGTGTATTGAAGCTCAGTAAAGAACGAGGAGGTAAACATGTATGTGACAAGGTATATTAAAACAGAAATAAAGCAATGCGTATTTGGAGTTGCGTAAGAACGAGGGGGGGGGGGGGGGGGATAATCTATTTGACGAGTTCTATCAAACAGCAAATAAAGCACTGTGTGTGCGTGTGCGTACGTGCGTGCGTGTGCTGTAGCTGTGTGAACGTAGTAATGTATGCAGCTGTGTATTAAAACAGTAAATAAAGGACACTCTGTGTGTGTGTGTGTGTGTGTGTGTGTGTGTGTGTGTGTGTGTGTGGTGTGTGTGTGTGTGTACGCCACCGCGCTGCAGTGTCGAGGAGGTGATGCTGTACGCCAACAAGCTGCAGTTCGAGAACAACAAGCTGAAGAAGCTGCCCAAGAACATCAACGAGCTGGGGGCCCTGCAGCTGTGCGACGTCCGCAACAACCAGCTGACGGCGCTGCCAGGAACCCTCTTCAAGGTCAGTCAGCACGGGGGCGCCCCCTGGTCCGGGACTGATGGAGGCCTTTGGGTTGTCTGCCCATGGGAGGAGGGGGGGGGGGGGGGAGGGGGGGGCGGGAAGAGTGGGGTGTTGGTTTGTTTTGGTCCTTTGCGCGTGTGTGTGTGTGTGTGTGTGTGTGTGTGTGTGTGAGAGAGAAATACACATACAGATAGAGAGAGAGAGAGAGAGAGAGAGAGGAGATAACGGTTACAATTATGATGACGTCATCTGCGAGAGACTCAAAAAAGATTGTTGACATCACCCATGAAGAGAGACGAGCGTAACGATGTCGGTGATGAAAACAACGATGACGACGAATTCATTTTTGAAAAAGAAATAATAGCATAACAATAGCTATGACGACAACGACGGAGACGCCGACTGGGGGCGACGACGATGACGACGAGAACGGGATGACGTCAACATCATCCACAACAATAACGACAGCGAGGCCCTAACCCACTTCTGCTGTGTGTGTGTGTGTGTGTGTGTGTGTGGTGTGTGTGTGTGTGTGCGCGTGCGTGTGCGTGTGTGTGTGTGTGTGTGCGTGTGTGTGTGTGTGTGTGTGTGTGTGTGTGTGTGTGTGCGTGTGTGTGTGTGTGTGTGTGTGTGTGTGTGTGTGTGTGGTCAGATCAATGCCCTGGACACGATCGACGCCACCAACAACGGGCTGAAGGCCATACCGGCCACGGTGAACAAGGCGCCCAGCCTGACCCGCCTGCTGCTGCAGAACAACAAGATCCGGGCCCTGCCCAAGACCATCAGCAAGTGCCCCGCCCTCCAGTTCCTCGACCTCTCCTACAACCAGGTCAAGGTACGGGCACCCTGGGTTTACCTTTTTGTCCCCCCCCGTCCCCCCTTTATCCCTGTCCCTCCTCTCGCTATGTGTGATGCTGGATGTTGTTCCCTCGCCTGAAAGTCTGGCCAGTTTCTCGACCTCTCCTACAACCAGGTCAAGGTACGGGCACCTCTAGATTTTCCCTTTGGCCCCCCAAGGAAAACAGAAAAAAAAAAACGAACAAGGGAGGGAACCAATAACCCCCACACCACACCCCTGAAAGGGTGGGTGCAGGGTGCCTGGGGCATGGTGGGGTAGGAGGAAAAAAAAAAAAAAAAAAAAAAAAAAAAAAAAAAAAAAAACAAAAAAAAAAACAAAACAAAACAAAACAAAACAAAAAAAAAAAAATTGTGTTCACAAAGTATTATTCACACAAATTTCATTGCCTATTTGTCGATACATTACAGGAGCATCGGTGTATTTCGATGTTTTGTGTGTGTGTGTGTGTCTTTAACATTTTACAGGGTGTCATGTCGACAGTGGAGTATTCTTATAGTGTTTCACATAGGGCAAGATAGGGTAGCCAATTTTTCAAAAAGACATGATAACGCATTTCTGTCATATGTGCATGTTTTTCTATACTGTACCTAAGCTTAAGTTCAGTTTTAAAAGCTGACAGTCTGGGTTTAACACTATTAATTCTGCAGTTGTAAACAAATATTTCGCCCACAATAAAATGAGATCAAATGATTGGTCTGTTTTTGTGTTTTCATCGGTTCCAAACAAAACCAGCTCAACATTAAATGACAATCTAATACAATTTTCACACTTTGTTTTTATGTAGATTTCTAATTCTTTCCAGAATTCTTGTGAAGTAGTAGTGCAGTACCACAAATAATGATGTATACTATCTCTCTCCATTTGACAAAAACTGCATCTATCGCTATCCCTCAAGCCCATTCTGTTTAGTATTATGTTGGATACAAGAATTCTATAACAAATTTTCAATTGGAACCACCTGAATTTTATTTCTTTTTTTTCTTGCAATTTTCAATACGGTTTCCCAATCTACTGCGGTATGTAGCTTGAGTTCCCAATTCACAAAAGGCTTGATATCAAGTACATATAATTTATCGAGAAGTATATTATAGTAAATCTTAGCTCCTTTATTGACACTGTTATTATTTTCAATAACTTGCAATTTTCATTCTTATGATTATTTTCAAATTTTATGTTTCTTTTCCTTGCATATTCTTTTACTGCACGAACACATCCAAAATAGTGTAGAGGATTTAAATGACTTCCCACCCTTTTTTGTCATAGCTACATAACTTAAAAAAATTGCCATTTTCGTCGTCAATCATATCTCCGACGTAGAATATACCTTTCTCTGCCCATAGTTTGTAGAAAAAATGGGAATGGTTAACTTTGAATTTATCATTATAAAAAACAGGTTCTGAAATAATTTCTTCGTTGTTATCTAAATCTACATGAATGCTCAGACTGTCATATGACTTAAATACGTCTTTCCAAAACTTGTTGCATTTACTGTACAAGAATCTCTTTGATCAAAAAATATTTATATTGTTAACTTCTGGACACTGAGTTACTAAAAATGGTCTTCCACTTTGAATCATTATTTATTAATTTTCTTATCCAGGACAATTTCAGTGCTTGCATGAAAGCATAGATATTTTTGTAATCCTATGCCCCCATTTTCAATATCATGTACTGCATATTTTCGTTTAATTTTGTCAGGCTTTCCATCCCAGACAAAATCAAAACACATGCTTTGTAAATTGTTTTATAACATCATCAGGAGGGTTTGGAAGCAACAACCACAGGTATACAAGCTTTGACAAAATAAGAGATTTTAGGACTGCAACCTTACCTAATGGTGTGCACGTCCGTTTGGACCAAGTTTTGAACAACCTTTTCACTTCGAAAAACTTATCTGATATATTAAGCTCTATTAATTTTGAAAGGTCATTTGTGAACCATATTCCAAGAATTTTGAATTTTCTTGGATTCCACATCATGTGTTTTTTCAACTAGGTACACTATTTTCGAGTCCTTCTTTTGTCCTAACCATACATTGCAAGTTTTTTCAAAATTTAATTTTAACCCTGAAATATTTTCAAATTCTGATAATGAATCAAAAAAGTTTTTCATAAGATTTTTTTATCTCCTTGTAGAGTGAAAAAAGGTATCGTCTGCAAACTGGTTTACCTTGAACTCTGTTTCTGATATTTTTATTCCCTTAATTTCCTCATCGTTCCTGATTTTGCATGCTAATAACTCTACACATAATACAAATAGATATGGTGATAGAGGATCCCCTTGACGGCACCCTCTTTTTACCGGGAAAGTTTCGGACATTTTGCCGTTAACAATTACATGTGTGTTTTTATGTTGTTATAAAAAGTACAAATCCATTTACAAATATCTTCACCAAAACCAAAGCATTTGACGACTTTTACCAAGTAATTCCAGTTAACTGAATCAAAAGCCTTTTCAAAGTCTATGGAAACTAGTAGTCCTGGTAAATTTTTGTGATCCAAATAGTATATCATATCATACAATGTTCTCAAGTTATCCCCAATATACCTCCCCGATATGAATCCCGTCTGATCTTCATGTATCAATTTTGGCAAGACTGTTTTGATTCTGTTAGCTATGCATGTTGATCCTATTTTGTAGGTTACATTTAGCAATGAATTGGCCTCCAATTATTGATGAATTCCCTAGATTTGTCTCCCTTGGGTAAACATACTATTACCCCTTCCCTTTGTGTTACTGACATTTCTCCTTTACAAAAAACTCTCATTAAAGAACGAGTAATAAAATCCCCTAGTTGTCTCCAGAAAAATTTGAAAAAAGTTCACCGTAAATCCATCTGTGCCGGGACTTTTATCATTCTGCATATTTCTTAATGCTTCTGTTGCTTCTTCTTTTGTTATAAATCCCTCTAAGTTGTCAGATTCAGATTTGTTTAATGTTGGTATTGTTTCTTTAAACTTATCCATACTGATCTTGTGATTCACGTTCTTTATAAAGTTCTTGAAAAAAAAGTTTTACTTTCTTTCTAACATTTCATTGGTCTCTGATAAAACATGGCCGTCGTCCTTCACAAGTTTTAGCATCTGCTTACTCACATATGTCTTTTTCAAGAGAACAAAAATACTTATTTATTTTCTCCCCTTGCAGTGCCCACCTTACTTTTGATCTCAACAAAATTCCTTCCATTTTAGACTTCCTAATTTCTGTCAACTGGGTTTTCTTTTCATTTAAGGCTGTTCTGTCTGTTTCGTTCAGATGCAGATTGTTCTCAAGGGACTGTATTTCGTGTTCTAAAGTTTGTTCAGCCTTTTTCAGGTCTTTATTCTTACTTATACTATATGTAATTGTTTTGGCCCTAATTTCCATCAGCAGCGTATCAAGAAATAGCTGATCTGATATTACAAACTGAACTTGATCATTTGGTATCTGTTTTAAGTTTTCTCTGTCGTATGGTACAGCTGCATATTGACTTTTAACATTCTCTATTGTATCATTTATGGACTGTACATATGTGTAATCTTTTAATAATGTTGAATTAAATTTCCAAAGACCCTTTTATTTTTTCTACCTCTTTAAAGGTAAATTCAACTGTAACCAGCGAATGGTCACTGCGGTATCCAAAAAGAATATCAGAGTTACTCACGTTTCCCACTAATCTTTCAGAAGCAATTAGATAGTCCAGGCGGCTTTGTTGGAGTGGATTCGATCTTCGCCAAGTGTATCTGAACTTCTGGATTAAACTCCCTCCATATATCTACTAGCTCAAATTTAGACATCATTTCAATTACTTCCTCCCTGGCTTTGGCGTTGTTAATATTTTTATAGTTATCATAATCTAAAGCTGGGTTAAGAACCAAATTCCAGTCACCAGCAATAATAATATTTTGGATTACCAAGTTCTTCTATTTTATTTTGTACACATCTGAAAAAAAAAGCAGGATCGTCTCTATTCGGGCCATAAATATTCACTAATGTTAACTGTTTTCCCAACGTATTCAAAAGGACAATAACATAGTTTCCATTCGTATCCTTGATTGTTTTCTCTATTTTAAACTCAAAATTATTGTTGAATAAAAACCTACCTACTCCCCTTGATCTACTATTATTGGAAAAAACACACTCATATCCCCATTCAGCTCGTATCTGGCGTTCTAATTTCTTCGTAAAATGCGTATCCTGCAGAAAATACACTGAGTATTGCTTTTGTCTCAAATGTTGAAACACATCCCTTCTTTTTTTTTCCAAAATTCCCAAGGCCCTGGCAGTTAAGAGACGATATTTTCAGGCTACCCATTATAATTTTGCATTTTTCTTTTATGTTTTATGCTCCTGATCAATGAGATATTGTCAAAGATGCCATGATTGAACTCGGACAAATAGAACTTAATATACGAATAAACAAAAGGAAAATAATATGTGTCAAACATCCTTTTGGTGCCAGTGGGTGACCGACGGACACGAGCACTTAAGAAACTGAAGCAATAGGACAATAACATTATGTCAGTTACTAAAAAAAAAAAAAAAAAAAAAAAAAAAAAAAGAAACAGACAAAATGGTAAAATTGTCAAAAACTGATCAACACAAAAACAAAGTAAGCAAATCAACAAACTAGAACCTTCCCGGTTAACTTCCGCAATCGGGAACACAGGACAGATACATTTTTTTCTTCCCTCTTTTCTTTTTGGTCATGTGCCACAAAAAGAAACACTAACAACATAACGGAGAAAAGAGGTACCAAGGGAGCCAAGGGAGGGGGGGGGGGGGGGGGGGGGGGGGGTGGAGGTGGTGAGAAGGAGTACTGATAATGACGAGGGCGCGGACAACGTTAGTTTTCTATTAATAAATCGATTTTACTGTCGGATGGTTTGGCAAAAAATATACCAATACTCAACTGAATGAAAATCTCACGAAATTTATTCTTTGCTGGGAAGATCTCTCTCTATTTTTTTCAGATTGTTGCAAACACGTTTTGTCCTCTGGAGGACAGTTTGCATGTTTGATTTGTAATTGAAGACTCGAAACATGGACAGCTGAATATACACTGAGTTTGTGTGTATGTTCACACGTGTTGTTTATTTTCTGTCTGTTTTCTTGAGAGTCCCGCATGGGTGTCTGTGGACGACAGAGCTTTAAACAGACAACCCGAGGACAATGACACTGTGTACAACCCAAACATCGATCATAGTCAGACTGTAGACTGTGTGTTCTTGTTTTGAGAGTATTCACGGGGGGAGGAGTTAATGTTACAATCATTTCCTATTCAGAAGGGACAAGATCTTTAATATTCCGCTGACTAAAGATCGACAACGTGGGCTAGGATGTAGTCGCTAATCTTCGCACGGTCCAAACACTGGCTGCCGGGCAATGCAGATTGGGGATAATTGTCGTCTCCCGGCTCATCGTGTATGCGAGTGGAGCTGATTTGCACGTTAACTGATGGTGTATGAAATCATCATTTTGTAGTAGCGGTACCGCGTCGCGCATGCATTAGCAGTTCATATTTACATAGCAGCTGATTATAACGACGATGCTTTAACAAGTAGCAGTGTTTGTAAATCACTGTCGTATTATAATACTTTCAATAATCACAACAACAACAACAACAACAGCAATAAAATGAAAACCTTTACTTACCCGCTTTTAGCGGATTTTTTATCAGCTCTCAACATCATTAAAGACGCACGGAGAAACCGAAGGGGGTGGGGAGGAGAGGAAAGGGAGAAGGGGTGAAAGAGAGAAGTGAAGAAGGAACAGGTTTACCTTCAGGTGAGAGAAAACCAAACAGAAAATTGGAGAGCGAGCAGTAGAATGATCTTGCCACTGACCGGCGACACCTGCTGACCTGTTCAAGCGGTGGTGGTGTCTACCCACACAACAGCCTGCAGTCCCACAGCCGGCCACCAGAGAAAGATGATCACGCCATCTCCATTCCCAGGCATGATTAAACTGCTATATATGCTATATAAACACCGCATACCCCACAGGGATAGAACAAAGACGATCACGATACCTTACATTCCAAGCCCTAGGATTCTTCAAGCGGCTGTGTATACCGTATAAAACGCATCCAGTATACGATACTCGCATCCCACGGCCATAACAGGAAGATGCTCATGCTATCTAGTTCTATCCAAGCAGCTGCGTCTCTACCCATAGACACACCCCCTACACTCCTCATACCCCTATCCCGCGGAACAGGTATTCAGACGTAATCGCTCGCATGACGCCATCGCGATATGAGGTAGTCTCCTGATAATCATTGCATTGTTCACTACCACTTTCATTTGGTGACAGTCAGCTCTGATTTATGACGGTTGAAGCTCAAACAAGCAGGTCTTTAAACAAGATTTTTTTTTTCTCGCGCTTCGCAGTGCTCTATTCTCCAAGTGCAATTACCGCCAACATATCCGTCTTCCATAGAGCACAAACTGGCCTATTCTTACACTACCATCCATTAGGTAGTATTCTGTTGATTATTTTCACTTGATATGTACCTTTTATTCATCTCGATGTTTCACAAACGTCTTTTCTCACACTCAATAAAATTGCAGCCTAGCATCACGATGGTGAACTTGAATAAGGGAAGCGGTAGAATAAAGACTGATTTGACGGTAAAGAATGCCGGCTGTAAACAGGCCCAGGGGCACTGGACAGAAAGAATCCGTCCTTCAAAGGGAAGTTATCATGTGGAAGGTTGAACAGGAAGAGGCGTGGTATTGAAAACCCTTCAAGCTGACATGTCTTAGCAGCGGCTTTGGCACGGTGATGTTTGAAGCGTGTCACAAGTGTGAACTCCGAAGAGAGTATTTCATCCTCGGACCCGTCTCTCTCCTACCAAGATCTGAAACCTAGGATTCTTGGGTTCAGCGAGTCTGAAACCTAGGATTCTTGGATCCAGAGTCTAAGACTAGGATTCTTGGATCCAGAGTCTGAAACCTAGGATTCTTGGATCCAGAGTCTTAGATCTATGATTCTTGGGATCCAGATTCTGAAATCTAGGGTTCTTGGATTCATAGAGTCTGAAACCTAGGGTTCTTGGATTCAGCGAGTCTGGAACCTAAGGTTCTTGAATTCAGCGAGTCTGAAGCCTTGGGTTCTTGGATCCAGAGTCTGAAACCTAGAATTCTTAGATTCAGTGAGTCTGAAACCTAAGGATCTCGGATTTCAGCGAATTTGAAGCCTAGGATTCTTGGATTCAGCGAGTCTGAAACGTAGGATTCTTGGATTTATAGAGCCTGAAACGTCGTATTCTTGGATTCAAAGAGTCTGAATTCAACGTAGTCGGTTCTTTTCTTGGATTCATAGAGACTGAAACGTAGAATTCTTGGATTCGTAGAGACTGAAACCTTGAATTCTTAAATTCGTAGAGCCTGAAATCTAGGATATTGGATTCATAGAGTTTGAGACCTAGGATTCTTGGATTCAGCTAGTCTGAAAACTGTGATTCTTAGATCGAGAGAGCAAGGCTTTCACTCACCCAGTCCCAGCAAGACCCACCGGCGTTCCGTCATGTCATGAAGACTTCAGTAACAGACGTCTGTGTGGTCTGTGATGGCGTTGTTGTTGTTGTTGCTGCTTTGGGCAGTCGGTGAAGAAGAACCTGTACGAGCTGGGGGCCACGGTGGACCTGTCGTACAACAAGATGACGGAGCTGCCGGACGCGGCGGTGAAGGGTCCCCGGCTGAAGCAGCTGGACGTGCGGGGCAACCAGATCTCCGTCATCCCCGACAACATCCACCTGGTCTTCACCCTCACCAACCTCAACCTGGCGGACAACCAGCTGCAGGACCTCCCTAGAGAGATCGGCTTCCTCAAGTCAGTTTAGTTTCAGTTGATTAAGTAACAAGTGGTGGTGGTGGTGGTGGGGGGGAGGGGGGCGGGGGGGGGGGGGGGGGGGTCAGGGGGGGGGGGGGGGGGGGGGGGCGGGGGGCTCGTGAACGAGGGAAGTTGGTTTGGAAATTGAGGGATGAGGGGATGGAGGTGTGTGTGCGTGTGTGTGTGTGTGTGTGTGTGTGTGTGGGGGGGGGGGGGGGGGGGTAGTGTAGTGGAGGGGCAGTCAGTAGAGGGTGGTTTTGTGAACGAGGCAGGTTGGGGTGGGATTGTGCTTCGGAGGGTGGGAGGAGGGGGGAGCAGGATGGGAAGGGGAGGGGTTAAGGGGGAGGGGAAAGGGTGTGGCGATTTCCTTGGATGATTGTTGGGGGGGGGGGGGGGGGGTTGTTGGGATGGGGGTGGGGGGGGGGGGGGATGTGCAGGGGTGAAGGTGGTGGTGTAGTAGTGGTTGGAGACTGAGTGTCGTTCATGTGTGTGTGATAGTAGTAGTAGTAGTAGCAGTAGTAGTGGTGGTGGTGGTGGTGGTGGTAGAGGTAGTCGTAAAAGTAGTTGTTGTTGTAGTAGTAGTAGTAGTGGTAGTAGTTGTGATGGTAGTAAAAGTAGTAGTAGTAGTGGTAGTAAAAGTAGATGTGTAGTAGTAGTAGCAGCAGCAGCAGCAGTAGTAGTAGTAGTAGTGGTAGCAAAAGTAGTTGTAGTAGCAGTAGTAGTAGCAGAAATAGTAGAAATATTAGAAGTTGTAGTAGTAGTAGCAGTAGTAGTAGTGTGGTGGAAGTAGAAGTAGTAGTAGCAGCAGCAGCAGCAGCAGTAGTAGTAGTGGTAGCAAAAGTAGTTGTAGTAGTAGCAGTAGTAGTAGTAGTAGTAGAAGTAGTAGTAGTAGTGTTTTTTTTGTAGTTAAGCGCGTACGAACTTGCGTGGTGTATGTGTTCGTTGTACGTGCCATGTCTCGTGCATGTGCATTTCTGTGTTCTCCACACACACACACACACACGCACGCACGCACCGAACCGAAGTCAACACCTTTCTTCATAATCTCCGCCTCTTGGCACGGAATAACAATGGTGTGTGTGTGTGTGTGTGTGTGTGTGTGTGTGTGTGTGTGTGCATGCGTGCGCGCGCGCGTGTATGTGTGTGTGTGTTTATGTGTGCGTTTATGTGTGTGTGTGTGTGTGTGTGTGTGTGTGTGTGTGTGTGTGTGTGCGCGCGCGCGATGTGTGTGTGTGTTTTGTGTGCATGCATATGTGCGCACGCGCCTGCGCGCGCACAGGTATCTACACACCCTGGACGTGTCCAACAACGAGATTGCCTCCCTTCCTGAAGAGGTGTGCACCCTCCCCCCACGCCCTCCACCACCTGCTGCCCTCCAACAACAAGATCAAAGCCCTGCCGGAGGACATCCACAAGTAAGCCACACCTGGCTCTAGGGCTCTCTCTGTCTGTGTCGCTCATAGCCAATCATCACACACACCATGTCGGGAAGACCTGTGTCTGTATCGGAGTATTTCTAGTGTTTTATGTCTACCTACATGCGTGGTGTGTGTGTGTGTGTGTGTGTGTGTGTGTGTGTGTGTGTTTCAAACCTGTATTTTCTTGTTTTTGTCTCTACGTGTCATGTCCATTGTGTATCTGTTAATATCTGGTTATTATGTTTATCCGTCTGTCGGCTTTTAAATCTGTCGTACATTTCTAGTATGCATCTTGCATCTTCATTTCTGTTTCTATATGGGGGCTGGTTGGTGGTTCTCATCTGTTAATATGTATGTGTGTTTGTAAATTTCTGGTATGCATCTTACATCTATATTTCTGTTTATATGGCTGGTCGGCGGTTCATGTCTGTTAATATTATGCGCGTACATTTGTCGCTGTTAATGTTTGTGTACATGTCTGTCGGTCTGTTGTATGATTGTTAATGTCTCACGGCAAGGTAACGGCTCCACCCGATGACGTTGAAGAGCACGTGCAAGATGTCTCCGATGTTTGCATGTGTGTTTTTGTATTTTGTCTATCCTTTAAGTTCCGTGGTTATTTTAACGTCTGTTCATCATCGATGATATTAGACGATATTCAAGGTTTAACAGAGATCACTGGGAATGTCAGACCTACTGTCTCCGGTTATTTCCTCTAACCTCTCTCCTTCACGTGTTAAGAATCTAAACACCCCTCTGAGAATACTGCTGAAAATACTTTAAACAAGATGCAAATCATATAAACGTACTTCCAGTTTAGATCTGTCTTGAGTAGGCGTGTGAAAAAAAAAAAAAACAACGTCAAATGAAACTTGCGTCATAATAATGATAATAATAATAAAAAGCCACAATCTAACATGCGTCATAATGTATTTTGTCGCTGAGATAAGAAATCAGCGAAGTACTTTCAGTGATATTCCATAAAGAAGAAAAACCGCTTTTGGGCCGTTACAGCCGTCAGTAACGGCTATTCTGGTAAAATAAAACATTGGGCGTCATCCGTGACCCATAATGAAAATACCTACACATTTTCAGAAAGGTCGGCCCAGAAGTTCTGTCTGGAGCGAGTGGAACACTTTTGACCACGGACAAAGTTCTATAACAACTGGGAGTACAAAAATCACCTGCCCAACTCTGACTGGGCAAGAACGTGTGCGATGTCCGTAATGCATGCGTTTTTTTGTTTGTTTGTTGTTTTTTTTAATTGCCTCCTGTCTTTCTCTGTCGCTGCTATTTTCCCGACGTCTCTTTAACAAAAAAAAAAAAAAAAAAAAAAGAAA
>JADBJO010003777.1:122500-142500 GCA_016801955.1 Conus betulinus
CTCTCTCTCTCTCTCTCTCTCTCTCTCTCTCTCTTTCCTATCTTCGTTGCCCTTCGTTTGGCGACGATTGGCACTCCGTACTGACTGACTGAAACCAGTTAAATGTCAGATTAACTCATGGTTGTACTCCGCACATGTCGATAGCCAAGCACGTTTTCATAGCTCAGAGATCGGCTGTTCACACGGAGTAATCATGTTGTCATGAAGATACCCACCGGAGGAGACTCTGCTCTGATGCTGAATCACGTTGCTGATGTTGAGAGGTGCTTGCTGTTAGCCACATACAGATGTCGAATACTTTTAGTGGGTGAAACTTGCTGTGAGATTCCAGTCGACTGAGCTGTGTGCGTGTGATGATTGCTCCAGTGAATCATCTCACACACACACACACACACACACACACACACACACACACACACCACGCAGAGCAGCTTATATAGAAGCTGGCTGGGGCCGAAGAATGCCATATATAAATGCTTTTGACGGGACTCAAACCCACGACCTCCAGGATCCACCTGTTCAAAGTTAACCACTTCACCACGGAGGCTGGTAGCACAGAACCTCATGTGGTTGAATCTTTGTGTCCTGTGCGGCTAAAAAACAAAATGGCAGTATAACGCGCTTGCTTTTTCCCCCATCATTAGATTGTTCGTCTTTGTATTTGTCTGACTTTATTCAGTTTAAAAGGCTGTGTCAGTCTTGAATAAAAGTTACTGTGTGTTAGGTTTTCTTATGGGAGCAGAAGTTACCCTAGTTTGTTTACTGTTTATTGTTACTGTTTCCTGCCACACTTCTTTCTCAATGGTAGTATAAGGTTGACAGCAATGCTAAAACGTTTTTTGCGTTTTCCTTTTTCTTTCTGTTTCTTTTTTTCTTTTTTTTTCTTTTCTTTTTTTTTTTTTTTTTTTTTTTTTGTGTTTTGTTTTGGATTTAAGTCAAGGCCAGTCGATCGGTGACGGACTGCTCTCTGACGGCTGTATACTTCCACATTCACCGACCATTCCCAGCAACGCATGTGAGGCGAATCTGCAAGTAATGTCATGATTCACATTCTGTCGCAGTTCACAGCGAACTCCATCGACTTTCTGCGTGTTCATGAACGTCCTTGACCTTCCCTTGACCCCCCCGACCAAACACGTCGCTTCCGTGGTCAGCGTTGGCCGTGTTTTCCGACACGAATGTGGCGGTTTGATGCAAGCGGTCTGAGAGGCTGCCCTGACTGGGACCTCAGAAGGGTTGAAAGGATGAAAAAGTGGACACACTGCGCAGAGCGGGCACACTGGATGCCCATTCAGTGCTGTCTGGTCATCTACATGGCCTTTCTTACGTAGTTTTGTTGATTGTAAATGTCTCTCACTGATCTTCCGCGTGTTTTCGTTGAAACCTAGGACCGAGACATTAAATGCCTCGCGCTCTTAGCAGAGCCTAGAGTTGTCAGCCTTCTTCTTCTTCTTCTTCTTCTTTCTTTCTTTCTTTCTTTGAGTGTCCCAGTCATCATGTTGATTATTCTGACACTTTTGTGTGTGTATGACCTTTTTTTTTTTATCCCTCCATTAAGGCAGCCATACTCCATCTTTAGGGAAGGTGTATGCTATGTGTAACGTGTCATCCATACCAACGGCCAAAATGGCCTTCTCTTCCGAAAGTTGGTGATGGGATTTTTACGTGTGTGCAAGATGTTATGCGTGCGTTCACACACGGAACCTCGGTTTATAGTCTCATTCGAAGGACTGTGTGGGAAATGGAGTCAGAACCAATGTTAACTCCGAGGAAAAATCCCCCTGTAACGAAACGGCCCGGTGGAGATGCGAACCCGCAACCCCAAGATAACGAGTCCGATGCTGTACCAACTGAGCTGTTCCTGCCCCTTAAGGATGACAGCAGTGAAGCTACCGTACTATTCATTGTTGTTATCGGTTGAGTATGTTTTCGTTTGTTGTTTTCCTTTTTACCGTTCAGGAGGTACCCCCCCCCCCCCCCTGCGTGTTGACAGCTATCAGGAGGTCTAGCAATAATAATGATATAAGTATTAATAATAATAATAATGATATAATAATAATAATAGTTTGGGTCGGCTGGGCTATAAAAGTATAACATAAAAACAAGTTGACATTTCGTTCTATTTCAAGGGTGTAAAGTGTGTTTGTGGTGAAACTAGTTTCTATTGACCACATTCATTCGGACTGTTCAGAACTACATACTACTGCTAACGAGCAATAGTAGTAGTTTAGATCCTCAAGATGAACAAGCCTCTAACTCTATTACGACGTGGAACAAAACGTTATATGGTGTAGTTATCTTTTGTATTTGTCAAAGGTTAAATTCATTTAATGTCAAGATCGTTTTTCTTTTCTCTTTCTCTGCACTTGATGCGCAGCACAGTAAAGGCTCTTTTTTTTCTTCTAAGATACAGTTTTTAAAGGTCTGCTCTTGAGACTAGCCATAGTTTGTTGAAACCACGTCTGCACGTCGCGCAACTACTTTATGGCGTTCATTTCCGTGAAAAAAAAAGTTTACCGTGTAGATTTAATTAACAAACAAACGAAAACCGCTTTACTTACCTGTAGATTTTACTTTTACTGTTCAAACCAGCACGTTGGACATAAAAAACTGACGTCACTTGCAGGGCTACTACCTGCATCCTTCCAGTGGCTAACAAAACTGATAACATTTTAACTGAAAATATGCATGTGATCGCTGTTCAATGTGAAACAAAAGGTTTTCCACTGCCAAGCAGCCGTTTGAGAGTCACGTTAGACCATAGCGCTTGCCTTCTGTCATGGATTGTCGAGGATGCGATTTCTTTTAAAGGAAGCGAGATAGGCCAACAATCAATATGTGCATTACGTAGGATGGCCTTTCCAAATCGGCAAAGAGGGGAGTAGACAACATCAACAGGAAACGTCTTTGTCCGCCGAAATCTCCTTGTCGACTCGATCCTAAGGTGTCTTGTGTCCATATGTACGCTTAATAATCACGGCAAGATCGAGTGGCGATGTACATCGGGTGAATTCATTTGACTGGCATCGAGCTCGTTCGAACACGGTTGTTGACATCGTATTCAAGAGAAGTGAAGCAATGCCAAAACTTTGGCTAATTACCTCCCTTATCCTTGATTACTGGCGAAAATGCCCACTGTGATGGATCCGTTATTCATTGATAAGAAACACTTCAGAGTATCTTTTTTTTTTTATACTGTTTGTCAAACACTTGATATATCCCGTCAAATTGACACATTCATGTTAATCTTGATAGTAGAGCTTTTAAGAGTATCTTGTGGTCGTTGTTAACAAGTTCCATTGTGGTATTGAATAGGTAATAGGAGTAGAAGAAAGAATGGCAGCAGCTGCAACCGTAGTTGTAGTTATCATGACTTTTTTTATCATCATTGTTGTTATTACACTTCAGCGAAGGTCTGATCTTCAGAGTAAACCCTTCAGATGGTTTGGGGGTAATTGTTGACAAGTTCCACTGTAGTATGATATAAGGTAGTTGGACTAGCAGGGGTGGGAGCGTCAGCAACATTATAGTAGCAGTCATCATCATGACCGTTGTCATCATGGTCGTCGTCGTTGTTGTCCACCTTCCAGCGAGGGTCTGACCCTGACGGCCAACCTGGTGGACCTCAACCTCAGCTACAACAACATCGCCGAACTGCCCGAGAACTTCGGCGAGCTGGTTCGGCTGCTGAACCTGAACCTGTCGAACAATGAGCTGATCAAGCTGCCCGAGGACCGCATCGACGTCCTGGCCTCCCTCCTCGTCCTCAACGTCTCCCACAACCACATCAACGCCGTCCCCACCGACATGCCCTACCTCTACAGAATCAAGGTCAGTGAGCTGGTCAAGGAGAACAACAACAGGGGAGGGGCGGGGGGGGGGTTGGGAGGACGAGGTTTAGACAACCATTTTCGCAGTCAGAAGTTGCGAGTTCAGATTCCGTTGGCACCCCCATTATACAGGTCGCCCTTTGGCTGGCTGCCCATGTCAACGTGTTGTTGCTCTGAAGTAAGCAGTAACGAGTAAGAGAGTTTCCGGCACCCCGTTGTCCTGGATCGATGATCCCCGTAATCCGGAGCACTTCTGATGGGTGTGGACGTTACATGGAAATGTAACGAACCGTAACTCTTCTCCAGGGTCCGCTGTCAGAAGGTCCGCCGTTTATAGGTTTTGGTGATAGCGGCCCTTTCAAGAAGAACAGACCCCACCACCGAAAGTAATATGGAAGGCAATTCTATTCATGTTGTTTACGGTCGAGCCGACCACAAAGGGTTTTTTTTCGAGGCAGAGCAGCAATGAAGACAGGGAAAACCATTTCTGAGGAGCAAGGGTAAGAACGTATCTAACGCCACTGTGGTACCATGACCATCAAAACGGCCATTGTGATGGCGCCTACGCCAGCTGGGACTGGAACTGACTGTAAGCCTGGTCCTCTGCCCACGGTCCTGTCAGGCGCACGCGTCTACAGTGATTCTCTGCTAACGTTTGTGAGGACCGGGTCTTGAGAATAATAATGTTCGAACATTTTCAAGGGATGTAATCTGTATTGGGATCTGCATTCAGTTAGAGTGACCCCCGCCGTTTTCATGGGACAAACGCCGCTGGTAGGCAGGCTCACGGTCATTTTGCTGCTGCTAAAAGTGCTTGTTATCACACTGTATCATTTCTTATCCTACATCTCCTTCTCTTGTTATTCTTGTTCTCCTTTTCTTCCCCTTCTCTTCTCTTTCCACCTCCTCATCTTTTGCTTCCTCTTCACCCTCCTCCTCCTCCTCTTCTTGCCCTAATCATTTTCCTCACCCTCCTTCTCGTTCTCTGTATTCTTCTCCTCTTCTTCTTCTACCCCTCCCCCCACCCCGCCCCTTCTCGTCCTCACCTTTTTCTACAACGCCCATCTTGCGCCGAATTCGCCAGAGATAAGTGATTGCCCGTTCTTCATTTTGGTGTCCTGAGTGCAGTTTGTCTTGCCTGAAGAAGACCTAAGAGGTCGAAACGCGTCGTGTTCACCTTGTGGTTCGTTTGTCCGACGCTGTTCGGCATAGCTGTTATGAAATGATTTTTCGAAACTTTTCCCGCACAAGTCGTGCCATCATGACTGACGGTGGCGCTGTCGTTCTTTCCCACAGATCCTGAACATGGGTGTCAACGACCTGTACGAGCTGCCCGCCGACATGGGCAAGATGACGGGCCTGGAGACCCTGGACCTCCACGACAACCTGCTGGAGGCCCTCCCGGACTCCATGTGCAAGCTGCCGCTGCTGGCCGACCTGGACGTGTCCGACAACAAGATCAAGACCTTCCCGGCCAAGATGGAGGGCCTGCGCCAGCGCTGCAAGGTCAAGTCCGACAGCCAGTCGGCCTACAAGACCAGGGAACCCGTGGAGGGCCTCAAGCCGGGCGAGGTGCAGACCGACAGTCCCCGGGAACAGGTCAAGCACGAGGAGGACGAGGCCTGAGGGATTCGGGGCCTCTGGGGAATGGTCGGTAGGGGGGGGGGGGGGGGGAGGGTGGGGGGGGGGGGGGGTAGGAAGGGGATGAGGAGTGACCTTGGGTGTGACCTCATCGTGGGAAGTTGTTAGGCGCGCGGAAGCGAACAGGAACTTGCGTGCTTGCTCCTGGTTGAGGCGAGCACGGCCCGGACACAGGGATCAGTTACAGGTTCTGCATCGGTTTATGAGTTCTGTACACACGTCCATCACCGATGAATTGAAAAACCGTTTTCTTCAGCTGGTCTTGTTTGATGTGTAGAAGATCCGTCAACCATTTTCGTTAGAGACTGGGCCCAGAGAAAGTGAGCGAGGATTCCAAAGTCAAGATAAGACGGCTTCTTCAACAACAGGGCGTTTACCCCCCAAAATGACCCCAGAAGATCCACTGTGCACATGAAATCGAAGAATGAAGCAACAGTGTGGACTTATGATGCCGTTTTGAAAATACACCGTTGCGCGAACGAATAATAACGGAAAGAAACCACCAGAAGTGTCCTCGAAGACAAGCGTAGAAAAAGCAACGTATGGAATGATGAGAACTCAACACCCCAATAGGTGTAGAAAAAGCAGCGTACGGAAGGAATAGAAGAACTCGCTCAGTCATCTCAACACCCAACAACAGCAAAAAGCCAAAGGAAGCAACGTGGACAAAGCGTTTGTGCATGGAGCTTTTCGTGTTGTACTTTTTTTTTTTTTTCCTCCAGGATTTTTTTTTTTTTTTACAGCCGTCTGAAAAAAAATCCGGAGGATTGTCTGTATCCCTGGAAAACCCTGTCCCCTCCAGTCCTAGAATCGGTGGCAACACTACAGAGTTGCCGCCCATGACTCGCGCGGGATCCCGTGTCTTGTGTCTCCTGGATCTCTAGAAGGATTCGTTTCGTCCCCCACGATGACGTCAGCGTCTGCCGCTCTGGAGGTTAGGGACACTGTGGCGGATAGGGACCGGTCCTGTTCGCCTGTTGGATATATATCCGTCTTCTGACCGAAGCTTCCCCAGTTGCACGTGTTTCTGTCCCTCTGTGGCCCCTTTTGTGGCCCAGCTCTACGGGAACAAACCAGCTGTAGAAGCCTACAGCAACTGGTTTTCCTGTTTCTCTCAAGAGATACGGCCAAGATCCTGCGAGAACAAGGAAACACTACACATGGTTTCCAGGAATATCACTAACTTTCTTCTTCTTCTTCTTCTCTTGTTTTGTTGCTGTTTTAGTTTCAAAGTGATGTGACTGCAGGCGGAAATTGAAGTAAACTTAAAGAATAATTTTCAGTGAGTCCACTGCTTGTTTGTCCTCGTCTTTGGCGGATTCACTGAGAAGAAACATTTCTTAAATTTTTACTGTTTCACTTGAAGGATAATAACGATTGTTTTCTTTTTTTTTTTTTGCTCGGTAGAAAAAAAAGAAAACGGAGAAATCAGTTAAAATGGGTTGTGAGAGAAGAAAAGTCCCGTACTTAGTATTCACCTGTCTTCCCAAGGAAACCAGTCTTCTTCATTCATCACGAAAACTGTGATGATACCTGGTTTGTAAGGAAACTGCTTCCTTTCACTGTTTTCTTCGATGATAAGGACGCTCTTCCGCGAGAAGACGGTGATACCGACTGGTTTTTCCATATTCCGATTTTTGTTTTTAGGGTAATAAGTTGGGAAACAGTTATAATGGCTGATTTTTTGTTTGATTATCAGTGTGTTTCTTTGAAGAACGAGAACTGTTTTCCTTTGAAAAAAAAATTCACGAGGGTGATGTTGCATTTTTTTTGTTTTTTTTTTTTTTTTTTGTTATTAACATTTCCCATGATCCTGACCTGTCGTCTTTACTGACCGCTCCTATGGGGTTCTTTGACGCGCTGTATTCTCCGTCTGTCTGTCTGTCTGTCTATCTGGTCAGCCCCTGTTTCTCCGTTTGTTATCCTGTTCACTCTCTCTCTCTCTCTCTCTCACTCTCGCGCGCACACACACACACACACACACACACACACACCACACGCACACTCCCTTTATCTTTCTGTCTCAGTCTGTCTTTCTGTATATTTCCGTCTCTGTATTTATTTTTTCCGTTTCTTTTTTCTCTCCCTATCTCTGTCTTTCACCGTCTCTCTCGCTCTCTCCCCCCCCCCTCCCTCTCTGTCCGTCTATTTTTCAGTCTCTGTCTGTCTATCTCTCTCTGTCCGTCTGTTTCTCAGTCTCTGTCCTGTCTGTCTGTCTCTCTGTCTGTCCGTCTGTTTCTCGGTCTCTGTCTGTCTGTCTGTCTGTCTGTCTGTCTGTTTCTCGGTCTCTTTCCGTCTGTCTGTCTCTCTGTTTGTCTCTCTCTCAGTTTGAGTCACAATTCCCTCCCCCCCTCTCTCTCTCTCTCCTTCCCTCGTCCCCTGTCTCGCTGTGTGTGTGTGTGTGTGTGTGTGTGTGTGTGTGTGTGTGTGTGTGTGTAAATCATCGGAAGTGGGTCAACTTTGGACCAGCATTTTGAGGACGCCAAACGGGAGAGGATTATGACTTGTCTTATGGCAAAGTTTTATGGACGACTTGTTTTTTGCTCGTAATGTTTGCTGTGTGTACGATTTGGACAATTAAAAAAAAATAACAATGTCAGTATTTCATAAATACACAATGCTTCCATAATCACACAAGAGTTACGTCGGTGGTTGTCCCTGGGGTTCTGAATAATGAACTGTGTGTGTGTGTGTGTGTGTGTGTGTGTGTGTGTGTGTGTGTGTGTGTGTGTGTGTGTGTGTGTGTGTGTGTGTGTGTGTGTGTGTGTGGTGTGTGTGTGTGTGTGTGTAAGGAGAACCCTGTATTACAGGCGCATTCCTTAATTTTAGGTCTGTCTTTGGCGTTCGGACACTGTAGAGACAGTAAGTCGAGAGAGAGAGAGAGAGAGAGAGAGAGAAAACCCTTCTCTTTCCTGGCTGTCTTAAGCAGGGATTTGATCTCATGGCCCTTTGAATCCACAGAAGAAAAAAAACAACAAACAAACTAACAAACAAACAAAGAAAAAACGATTTATCCGTCGGACCAAGAGCTTACACTCTGCCTGCCCTTCTCAACTTTCACTCTCCCCCCCCCCCCCCCTTCCCTTCCCCTTCCTTCTTTCTTGTAGGAAGTGGTGTGATGTTCACAAGCAGTGGTGTCAGGTCTTGTGCCTTGGTACATCGTTCTCGAGTGATTGGTTTGTGTGGACGACTCGTTGCTTGCGTGCGAATGGAGAATGCTGCTGCTGATTTAGCAGTAGTATTGTAATTCTTTTTATTCATTTTTGATATTGTTTTTATTATTATTCGTTTATTCATCAGCAGTAGTGCTGACGTTTTGCTCAATGACGTGTCTTCTCGAATCAGTAAGTGTTAATTGGAGGGGGGAAAATGGCGATATAAGGTAAACGGGAGGAGGAGAAGGGGGGGGGGGGGGGGAGTAATCAAAAACAAGTTTAAAGAACCATATGTACCCCATATGTGATAAAGTATTATTTATGTGATCATGTATTATAAAGCCTTTATTGGAGAAACTCTTAAGAGTGAGATGAAATGCATGATGTGTATTTTTTGTTTTACTTCCATATGAAATTGTGACGTGAGATTATCAGAATATTGTGAATAGCGTAAATATTGACACACAAACACCCACACAGACCCCCCCCCCCCCCCCCCCCCCCCACACACACACACACACACACGCACACAGACAGCGTGACATCTAAAATTTCGTGAAACAATTTTGAAATAATATGAGCCGTACTGGCTTTTCAATGTGAATGCTGTTGATGTAATAACATTAAAAGGAGTGATAAGCTTTGATCAGTTAAAAAGTAAAGATTTCTCAAATAATCATGCTCAATTTTGTTTTTCGTTTTTTCCTAACAGAAACATGGTGTGTAACGTGTATGTAAAGGTTTTCGCTGAAACAAAAAGCAAAGAAACGCTTGTGATCAATAGGACTTTGCTGCTGTTGATTGTATTGGACTGCAAAAACTGTGAACATATCAGACACACTGTTGGCTGTTGACAATTACAGAAGAAGAAGTTATTGTCTGTTTGGTTTTCTTTTAAAGGCTGACCGGCGAACTGGTGATTGATTAATTGATGTGATCATTCATTCTTTCACTCACTCATTCATTTATTGTTCATGTGGATTGATTGATATAATCATTCATTCACTCACTACTCACTCATTCACTCTTTTGCGTTGTTTGTATATTCTACCTTTTGTTTGTTTGTTTTTCCTCCCTTCTTTTCTGTCTTTCTTATGTTCGTTTTTTTTTTTTCCTTTTTTTTAAAAATCTCTCTCTCTCTCTCTCTCTCTCTCTCTCTCTCTCTCTCTCTCTCTCTCTCTCTCTCTCTCTCTCTCTCTCTCTCTTAATTTTTTTTTCAATAGACATGCTATTCGAGTCTCCGGCATTTCTATTCTTTGCAAGCACAGCAAACAACTGAAAATGACTGAACTGGTAAAAGCAGTCTTATTTGGAACAGGAGAACATTGTTGTCGACGTCGTCTTCGTCGTCGTCGTGTTATTGTTGTTGTTGTTGTTCTTTCCTTTCCTTTCCTGCGTACGCAAGTTGATACTCCTGCCCACACTCCCTGTATAGACAGGCAAGGATTAATCCCATGTTCCCAACAAAGGGAGTGGAGTTTTGTGTGTATGACCGTGGTTTTTTTTTTTTTATCCCGCCATTAAGGCAGCCATACTCCAACTTCGGGGAAGATGCATGCTATATATAACGTGTCATCCATACCAACAGCCAAACTGGCCTTCTCTTCCGAAAGTTGGTGATGGGATTTGATGGGATTGTATGCAAGATGTTGTGTGTGCGTTCACACGCGGAACCTCGGTGTATAGTCTCATTCGAAGGACTGTATGGGAAATGGAGTCAGAACCAACGTTAACTCCGAAGCAAAAATCCCCCTGTACCGAAACGGCCCGGCCGAGATTCGAACCCGCATCCCCAAGATCACCAAGATTACGAGCCCGGCGCTCTACCACCGAGCTATTCCGGCCCCGATGTTGTTGTTGTTGCTTGCTGCCTTATCTTCTGTGCTACCTCAATGACATTTCCTCCCCGTCGTTCATTCCGGATTCCACAAGATGTAGTCACACTCCTTATTGTCTGGTCACAGCTTCAGCACCGACAGTCCACACTGTGCAGCCACGCTCAGGGTCGCCACGAAGCACCCCACCGGAGTAAACTCTGCGCTGCTGCTGCTAAGCCCCCTTGATGGTTCTAGTGGTGCCTGTTTTCTGGTTCAGGATTCGAAAGACCATCACTTACTACCCCCCCCCCCCCCCCCCCCTACTCCCCACCCCCACCCCCTCCTGCTGATAATAACTGCTTCACTGCGGAGCTAGCATGAGTTAGTATTCCTTTGCGGGGAGGGGGGGTGGAAGGGGGGGGGGGGGGGGGGGGGGGGGGGCTTTTTTTTCGTGATGATAGACTTTTTTTTTTTCGTGATGATAGATGATGATGATGATACTATTGAGTCCCATTCTAGTCAGAGACTACGTGATAAGTATATGTCCTCTACGGTTCCTGGCGTCAGTCAGGCCTGAGAGATACTAACACCTGCAGTGTTGGTCAAGAGAACACTTTCAGTGACGCATCCATCAAGTGTATAAAACTGGACTGTGTGGTTCCAGTCTTCCTTTTTGAGCCCGTAACTCTTGGTAGGAGAGAGGACTGAGGCTGAGAAATCGAACAAATAAACGGCTCTGGTTTGGGGAATCGAACCCATGACCCCTGGCCCGCCAACAGTGACGCTGACCTCTGTGTTACGACAGTCTTTTATCTCGTTGCTTTTCTTTCTTTAACTATTTCACTGCCTTGACCTCGTATGACCCCCCCCCCCCTCCCCTCTCTCTCTCTCTCTCTCTCTCCCCACTCTCCCTTTTATTGCCTTGACCTCTTTTGACATCTCAGTTGGGTTTCTTCCGCGCCATTCAATCGGGACTCCCCAGTGCACAGCCACACCCCTGCTGCTCCTGTCACAGCTTCAGTACCAACTGTTCACAGGGTGTGATTACTCTCAGGTGGCCACAAAGCCACCCACTGGAGTAAACCCTGCACTGCTGCCAGGCTCCCTCTGGCCGTGTTCAGAGCGTAGCCTGTTTTGATCCAACACATGTAGGACCCCACACCTACTGACCCACACTAATGATTTAGTCGCGGATGTAAGTGAGTGTTTCTTTCTTTGGAGAGGACGTGGTGGTGGGGGATGGGGGTGGTGGGGGTGGGCTTTGGAGTAAGGGTGGGGGGTGGGGTGGGTAGAGGTGGGGGGGGGGGGGGAGACACCACTTGTCCAACCAACAGAAGTCCCTATGAATGAGCAATACCGACCGACTTTGTACAGGCATTAGCGTAGAGAGGAATCATCGAAGCTGAGGTCGCCATGAAAGCAGGGCATAAAAAGCCACAGACTTTGAGACTGTTTCCATGACGATCAACGAGGAGGATGAAGGAGATACTAACGAGTTCCCAACCGGTCTGAAACTACATATCAAAAGGCTGTGTGCTCTATGCTCACTCCCTTCCATGATATCTCCAGGCTTGATAGACACGGGCAGTTGGCCAGGACAATATCAGCAACATTCTCAGAGACGTATCCGAGAAAGATGATGAAACACGACTGTGTGATGCCGGGTTGAGCCCACAACACGTGCGACATGTTCTGGGCAGTGGCGGACCGGAAAAATCCTGCCAACACTGGCCTCCAACGGGACTTGACCCCACGATCTACCGGCCTGAAATCCCTGATGCTAACCACTGCAGTATGGTGTTTGGTGTGGCAATCCTGTTTCTTGTCTAGAACAGTCGAACGGCGTGGAACATGGCTCAAGACCGCCAGGTGAGTGAAATTGAATTGAAGAGTCGTGACGACATGATGGGGGTTGATCGAAGACACACACACACACCCCTGACAGCGCCACACGAACACATCATCCAGCCTTCTTGTCGATGGCACGGACAGAATACGTTGGTCGAATCGACGCCATGGAGATGTGTTAGTATGTCTCCTTTCCTCTCCTTTCTTTCTTTTTCTTTCTTTTTCTCTAACCCGAAAGAAGTTCGATATGTAACTGGTACCTTTTCGGTCTCTTTGAATAATCAGTTGACGTAGAAAAGCAGGTCAATTATGGGAACAGACCTGCGAATACACACACACACACACACACACACACACACAGAGAGAGAGAGAGAGAGAGGGAGGGAGATTTACGCATTTGTAACGAACAACGACGATGCTTTCTGCACAATTCATACGTCACAGAAGATCTCTCTCTCTCTCTCTCTCTCTCTCTCTCTCTCTCTCTCTCCTCTACGTACCTGCATATACTGGATGTGCAAAGATCTAGCAGACTTCACACACACACACACACACACACACACACACACATATACGCGCGCGCGCACGCGCGTACACACACACACACACACGAAAAGAGAAAAGACAGAGACTGATATAAAGCCTTGATGTCAGGTAAATGATAAGCTTCGCTTTTATTAAAGGAACAGTAGTACCACAATAATGGCAGGACCGTGCGCGATCAGAAATAATCAACCAGCCCACGCTACAGAAGACGGTGCCTGATATCGCTGATAGCCAGCCAAATGACGTCAAAAACAATGGCGTCATCAACATCGCTTACGTCGACAATCCAAAGTGACGGAGTCAGCCAGGAAGTGTACAACATCACGAACTTTAATTGGCAGAGAGAAAAAAAAAAAAAGCACCTGCTGTCACTTCCCCCCTCCCCCCCTCACACACACACACACACGCACGCACGCACACACACACACACACACACACACACACACACAAAACCACCACGAACAACACAGCAAACACCAAGTCCACAGTGCAGATGACGTGTTCAGATGATGTCAATACCAGAATGAGATGGAAGCTTAGCCTAGTCAAAACATGTAAACATGTCTTCGCTTCGCAGCTCGGCTTGGGTCATGGTGGACCATATGCGGCAAAACATCGTTCAACAGAATTTAGAAAGAGAGGGGGTTAGTTACCGCCAAGGACATAGACAAACTACAGGACAAGAAGTAAGCAAATCCCACGATGAAAATACAGAAAAAAAAAAAAAAAAAAAAAAAAGAAAAGCATAAATCATTTTGACACACCTTCATTGTTTCGATAGAGTAAGTGAAATCGAGCAGTAGTTTGAAAAAAAAAATTAGACGATAAAATATCACTCCAACTGTATACCGTCTTTTATTTCTTGCTTGGCTCCTCTTTGTAGTCTGTGACTACCGCGTCCAAATTGAACAGGAAAATAAACGTAAACATTGAGTGAAATAATGATATTTAAAATTACAATAAGAATAAATGCTTATTACTACACTTCTTTAAAAAAAAAATCGCAGTAAAAAAAAAAAAAAAAAAAAAAAGAGGGAGAAAATAGCTACATTTGAGACCCGGCAGATGTCGACACCTGAGAGTCCTTAAAAATGATTGAGAATTCCGCACACGAACGCATGTAGTCTCAACGAGTAGATTATTTGTCCAATGCCATCCCGGTCATGACGAGGTGCAGAGAGAACGTTCATTGAGATTAAATAAAACTAGTCAGTATACCATGACGTCAGCGAGGCATGATCATCTTTCTATTAGCGCTTGTCACTTTAGCGAAACTGATTTGGCAAACAAACAAAATAAAACAAAAAGACCAGAGCCCTTTAGCCTTTTTAGCGAAAACACACACACACACACACACACACACACACACACACACACAAAACCTTGAGCCTTTTAGCCTCTATAGCGGAAAAAAAAAAAAAAATCAGCGCAAGCCCTCCTTTATAACTGGGAGAGAGAGAGAGAGAGAGAGTAGGCCTTCTGGCAGCCGATGTCTGAAGCTCTTTTCACGGAAAAAAAAACTCTTCTCTTGATTCCAAGCTTTTTTTTTTTTTTTGTTCCTCAATTGTCAGCAACAAAGCATTGAAAGGTTTTTAGTGAAATAACAAAAAAAAGTACACCTTCAAAAGTTTATTTAATCCACAAAACCGAAACACAAGGAAATGGTAGACAGGTCGCCAGCCCATACCGCTAGCATTTCTGAGGAAAAAAAAAAAAAAAAATCGAAATGTTAGTCACTCACAGTAACCAACTTGTGAGGTCAGTCTGTGGTGTGTCCAACGCTGCGTTTTTAAGCACAGGGTGGTCAGGGTTCATCACTTCATGCATTGTTCTCACTGACCATGACGGCTACAGTGGTACACTCATCTCGATCTGTGTGTGTGTGTGTGTGTGTGTGTGTGTACAGCATGTCCATTCGGTCGGTCAGCCGTCATAACCGGCCAGGTATCTCTCTGCCAGTTAGTCGGACTGGTCAGTGTTGACAGCTTCGGTGGGCTTGCATCCCGTTGTTCGAGCGTTCTCTATACTTCCGCTCAAAAAAAAAAAAAAATTAAAAAAAAAAAGTGTGTATATGCGCACGCGCGCGCTTCTGTGTATGTGTGCTAGCAGTGGGAGTGGAGGGTGCAAGGGGGAGGGAGGGGGGGGGGGGGGGGGGTGTGTGTGAAGGTGTTCAGATCCCGCAAACCTCTCACCGAACCCTGACCACCCCTAATGGAAAAAAAACAAAAACAAAAACAAAACAAAACACAAAACAAAACAAAAACAAAAAAAAAAACAAACAAAAAAAAACCTTTTCGGGGTCGGGAGGGGGGGGGGGGGGGGGGGGGGGGGAGGAGGGGTTGGCTGCTGGATGCCTGGCTGGATCCTAGACTCCTCCCCCCCCCCCCCCCCCCCCCCCAACCCATCATTTTTTTCTTTCACAAGTGATCAAAAGCAGAGGGACAGTTCTACGCATGTGTCTGTTCAGAGGACTGCCACCACGGTCTCCGTCAGGACAGGCCTCCAACGGACCTCCGAGTGGACATTGCCTTCTGTCCGGATCGAGCCTTGACCTCATGAGTCTGGAGACCCCCCTCCCTTTTTCTATTTATTTATTTATTTATTTATTTTTTTGGTTAGCATCTGATCCGCCCCTGTTTACGTCATATGGAACAGTCTTGCTTCTACCGAGAAGGTCGCTAATGTTTTCCTTTTTCCTTATCGGCTCTTTCAAAGGCCAATCGAGCACCAGTCTACCATGATCATCTCCGAGATGATTTTTTTTAAAAAAACTTTCTTTTCTTTCTTGCTTGCTTCCTTTCTTTCTTTTTCTTTTCGTATACGTGCGTCAGTGTCTAAGATCGATTGCATTGACTCAGCGTGTAGCAAGAGGTTTAAAAAAAACAAACAACAACCAACCAACAACAACAAAAACCCTGTTTGAGACGGGGTTTTTGTGTTGTTTTTTTTTAAAGAAACGGTTGAAATCAATCTTAAGTTTTGCTATAGAATTACGAAAAGAAAATGAAAATGAAAACAAGCGAGGAATGAGAAAGAGGGAAAAGGTTAACACTCTCCCGCATTTGAAAAGAAAAATGAAAGACAAAGAAAAAAAATGGGCAAAAATCAAGGAAGGAAGGAAAGAAAGGAATAAACTGGGGGGTTGGAGGGGTGGTGGGGGGGGGGGGGGGTGGGGGGGGGGGGGGTGAGGAGGAGCCAGACTCACGGAGAGAGGGAGGAGGTAGAGAGGAAGGAAGTAATTTGATCGATTGTGCTTGATCAAGCACTCTGACTGTTGTTGGATTCCACTAATCTTAGATGCTCATAAATTCTAAGAGAGAGAGAGAGAGAGATTGTGGATTTCTACGAGACTCCTAAACCATCTCTGCACAGCTGCAGTGAAATTGTTTACAACTGAATGGTGCGCCCCGCGGTATAATAGGGGAAAAATACATTCATGTATGTAACAAACGTATATTAAACTTACAAAAGAATGTCTGCAACAATAGACGATAATCTTGATTTTGAGGTTAAGAGGGGATAAAAAAAAAAAAAGGAGGGGGAGATCCAGAGAGAGAGAGAGAGAGAGAGAGAGAGAGAGAGAGAGAGAGGGAGGGGGGGGGGGGGGGGGAAGGGAATACACAAAGATATACTGACAGATTTTATTTTTATTTATTCCTGTAGCCCTAAGATGTGTTTTTTTTTCTCGCAGTCTCAATTTACAAAACCGAAAAAAGGAAAAACAAGTCGAAGTCTGCTCTTAACAGAAGACCCAGTGTCTCCGCCACTTCCTGTGATCATAATAACGATAGTAATAGTAATGATAAACCCAACCCTGGAAACGAAACTAAAACGAGACACAAACATGACTACAGTATTGACACGGGCGACGACGGAAGAAATAACATGTGAGACGTCTCCTGACGAACACACAGAAAAAAAAAAAACAAACAAACAAAACAAACAAACAAAAAAAACCCCTCGACACTCAGAACTGCCACGAATACACACACAGCTGGGAGAGGAGAGAGAGAGAGAGAGAGAGAGAGAGAGAGAGAGAGGGAGAGAGAGAGAGGTTTTTCAAAGGCCACGACGCTGGGCAGGGTTTGCTTCTCCTAGAGAAACGAGTCACCATTTAGGTTGACCCCACTGTACTACAGTCTATCATCTTAATCAGAATTCTGGTTTTTCTTTCTTTTCCTTCTTTACAGTGTTCCTTTTTTTTTTTTTTTATTATTTCCTCCCCACACCTCCCTCCATCTACACAGACTGTGGACGTGCTCCATTTTAGCAGCGGGTAACCGGACCCAGCAAGCCTGACGACCTCTCGAACAGAGCGAAACGGACCTGGCTTGCTGACTCTACTATTCTCCAGCTTTGGCGGACACTGAAGCATGCAGAACCCTCGCTGCAGGAGAGTCCCTTTTGTGAAGCCTTTTCCCTCTCCACGCAACGCATCTTTGAAAGTGACCAGCTGCTACTTTCATGTTGGCATTACCCTTCGTAAGGAAATGGAAAGCTTTAGGGACAGGTTTTGATATCGTTCAAGACAGAAAAGGTAAGTGGAGATAGATAGACACTGACACAGAGAAAGATGTGAAGTACACAGAATACGCTTAATGAGACACAGATACAATTACTAAACAAAGCTTGTTTGACAAATATTGTTTTTTCCGCCGACAATGTTTGGGGTGTCGTGAAATGCTATCGATGCACATTGACTTTTTTTTTCTGTCTAGAATTTATCTCTGCCGTGACTGAAATATCGTCGGTTTTGTAGTTAAACTCCGTTATACAACAGCCTCGCTTACAGTCATTATCCGTTCCTGTTGTTCCCCATGCTCGGTATTTGTATAATAATGCCATGTTACAATAAGCAAAATTACCCCACCCCCCACCCCCCCCCCCCACACACACAAATAAAAAAAAACGGAAAAAAAAAAGAAACACCTGCGCCATGAGCCAAGTAAATTCAAAACAAGTAAACGATGATTGCACCGTTGATCAAGCAAAATAAAAACGATTATTGTGCCGCAGCTCAAGCAAGTCAAAGCCAGTACACAAGGATGGTGACGTAGACAAAGCATGCAAAACAAGTAAACAGTGATTGGTGCCGTGGTCCAAAGCAAGTAAAAAAAAAAAAAAAAGAAAAAAAAAAAACAAAAAAAAAAAAAAACGCCAAGCTAGCTAGTAAAACGAAGTAAACGAGAGCTATGCCGTAACCCAAACAAGTTAAAAAAAAAAAAGATTAAAAAAAAAGTAATCGACTATCTCATGCCATGGCCCACGCGAGTTAATTAAAAGAAAACTAAAAACTTTAAGCGCGACAACTGCGGCGTTACCCAGGCCAGTAAAAGCTAGTAAACAATAACCGTGCTGTAACGCCTGCAGATTAATAATTAAAAAAAAAAAAAAAAAAAAAAAAAAAAAAAAAAAAAAAAAAAAAAAATAGCGACAACTCCACCATAAACCAAACAAGTACAAATAAGGCAAACGAATTAAAAAAAAAACAAACAAAAAAATACTAAGCGACAACTGCGGCGTTACCCAGGCCAGATAAAGCTAGTAAACTATAATCCTGTTGTAACGCCTGCAGGTTAATTCTAACAACAAAAAAAAAAAAGGGGGGGGGGGGGGGGGGGGGGGGGGGAGGGGGGAGAAAAAAAATAGCGACAACTCCATCGTAAACCAGGCAAGTACAAATAGGTAAACGTACTTAAAACTAAAAAAACAAAACAAAAACAAAAAAAAAAAACTGTGCCAACGCAAGTACAAGCCCGGTCAACAAGAACTGTGTCGCAGCTCCAGTACAGACAAGTCAAAAACACGACTGCACGACTTGACCGTAACACAGACAAGTAAAAAAAACTAACAAACAGACAAAAACGGTGCTGTAAAACCTAAGACATTAAAAAAAAAAAGAAGAAGTAAACAATGACTGCCTCATTTATTGTATGGTCGTTTATCAAAAAAGAAAAAAAAAAGGTTGAAAAAAGAATTCATGTTCTATGTGGTACACAACCATCACATTTCAATGACAACAGCACAAGGGGGTGAGGGAGGGGACAGTGGAGGGGAGTAGGGGGGGGGGGGGGGGGGGGGGGGGGGGGAGGCGTGGTATGAATAAGTAGGAATTCACGTGGTCTTTGCTACCTTGTCCAGTGTGTAGACATCAGGCCAGGTAGATAAAGGCCACAACTCCGATTTCATGCATCGAGAATGACAATTCGAAACGTCTGCTTCCGCCCACGCAGGAAGTAGTTAAGCGTGCGCACGCGCAGTCAGTGGACGTCTGTCAGTGTACAGGGGGCTGCTGGTTTATGTGCCTCTCCAGGGGCTTGCACTCGACTCGCTCCGGAAGTGAGGGAAAGCCGGCGGGTCCACGGGTTCAAGTCCGGGGCAGGGCAGGTGGAGTTCTTTTGGCCACCACCATACAAGACTGGACGACCGTGGTGGTCCGAACGCTAGCCTTTCGAATGAGACGACACACTGGGTTCGTGCCCTTCGGGCAGCGTCCGCTCAGCCGCACGTTCAGGAACCCTCGGCAAGAAGAAATCTGCCCTCTGGTCAGCTGAACACACAAGTATACACACCGGATGGGAAAAAAAAAAAGACCACTGTACGGCGGCAGCGTGTGCTCTGCACTGGAAAAGCGGCGTGGGAGTTTCTTTCAGGGGTGGAGGGTGACGTTGAAATGACACAATGCTTACACCATTTTGAAGGTTCAACGGGCGATACATGGAAAAGAGGAACATAACTGAATCAAAACAGTATATCTTTGAACCAAAACTTTCAAGTCCGCATGTAGTTTTGCTTTGAAAGACACCAACAACTCGAACAACACGGCTCTGTTGGGACAACATTTAGGGGGACAGAAGTACGAACCTCAATTCCGCATGCAGTTTTTCATTGAAAGACACCCCCAACTCGGGACAACGCGGCTCTGTTTGGACAGCATTTCAGGGACAGAAGTGTGACGCGCCTCTTTCTGCCTGTCTCTTGGTGTGTTGGAATTACATGCAATGTCAAGTGTGCATGACGATGGCGAGTGTGCGCCCAGAGGCAGTCAGTAGTCGTCACCACGGCTGTACAACTCTCAAACGAGCTGGACGCCTTTCGGCTCTTGAAAGTTTCAAGAAAGGACACGCACGCTCATCGGAGGCGGTTGTCTAAGTACGTTGGTA
>JADBJO010003777.1:147500-150000 GCA_016801955.1 Conus betulinus
AAATCAGACAGTTCAAGAGCTCCACATGTGTGTGTGTGTGTGTGTGTGTGTGTGTGTGTGTGTGTGTGTGTGTGTGTGTGTGTAAATACCCCTCGTTCAATCCAACAAACAGCTCCAGCGTCTATTAAAGGTGGCAACCTTCTTTACAAACGGACAAAATACCAGACCACAGGTTATCAAAGAAGACACGCACTCCTCAGTAAGGAAAACAGTACCAGATCAACGATCTGTGAAGGAAGGCACCCTCTCTATCATCAGAGAAACAGTGCCAGAGTAACGGTCTGTTTCAGAAATTATCCTCTCCACACTTAGACTAACGATGCCAGAGGTACGGTCTGTTTCAGAAATTATCCTCTCTATCATCAGACTAACAATGCCAGAGTAACGGTCTGTTTCAGAAATTATCCTCTCTATCATCAGACTAACAGTGCCAGAGTAACGGTGTGTTTCAGAAATTATCCTCTCCACACTCAGACTAACGATGCCAGAGGTATGGTATGTTTCAGACATTATCCTCTATACACTCAGACTAACAATGCCAGACCCACTGTACAGTTTGTTCAAAAACACCACTTCCTCTACAAACGGACAAATGGTACCAGAGATACAGTCCATTAAAGAAGATATCCTACCTTCGATCTTACCTCCATGTTACTGTACAAGATACTCTCTTCACAATCACACAGACAGTCCCAGCGCTATAAACTCCGCTCCAGGAAGATACACTTTGTCCACGTCACACTTTGTCCACGTAAGTGACGTTTTTGAATGCGTGTGTTGTTACAGGAGCGAACTGAATTTCAGTGGAGCTGATTTGTTAGGTTTCATCATATGTGTGTGTGTGTGTGTGTGTGTGTGTGTGTGTGTGTGTGTGTGTGTGATATTAATGTTATCTTGTAAGTTAGCATATTCTCAGCAACTGCAATGGCTGGCGTCATCAAAGTGTAAAGAGTAATGAATTTTGGCGCCTTTCCAGCCATCCCATCTATGAAGATGTCATCCAATGGCAAAAATGGATTAATTGGCGAGTAATGCTTTCAGCAATATTTTCAACATTACAAACTTGTCGTGTTTTTTTTTTTTTTTCTTCAAGAAATGGTAATCATTCACAATCATTGCTTAATACGTTAATTCATGATGTTAGGTGACACTTTCTGTGAGTATTCTAACAAAATCATCAAGTCCCAGTCTATCAATATCAGAACATTTGATGCAAGACATATCAAGTATTATGAGTTAAACAGGCAAACCACCTTTCTTTTGTTATAATTCACGCCAGGTCTTCTGTCACAAAATGGGGACTAGAGTTGGCAGTGTAATTGTAAACACTGATGACACAAGACACCACCTAGCCGTCCTTCAATGGCGATAAGCCCATAACACACACACACACACACACACACACACACACACACACACACACTTGATCTGTCTTGAGGACACCAATACTATCGTAAATAGGTTATGAATTGGTGTAAATCGTAACGTATATTTATCACATACTATTTTTTTTTTTGTCTTTTTTTTTCCCTCGTGAAGGAACGTTTTCATAGTAGCCCAGAAGGAGCCATGTACGCCTAGTTCTAAAACTGCAACATTTCAAAGACATCCCCGTGCCAAGACTTCCAGAAATTCAAAGTGCTACATAGTTTAGTCTCCACGTCTTTGTCTTCTTATTTTTTACCTTCTTTTTCTTACTTAAATTTTAAAAAGTTTTTAACCAAACACACCTTCAGCCTTGAGTTGCGCTCCTTGATGAACGACTCAAGCAAACACGAATTAAAAGAAAAAAAAAGTGCAGTTGTTGAAGGCCCTTTCAAAATCCAGTTGTCTGTACTTGCTTTTTTTTTTCTCCACAAAATAGATGAATTTTTCACTCAGGTGTGTTAGTTCCTGTCCATCAGCAAGATTGCACTCCACTACTGAACCGCTTTTAAACGAAACGTGGTGGAAAATGCAGCGTGGCCCTACAACGTACTCTTTCACTCGGCACGGATCTTTGACGGATCTAAAACGAAATCTTTAGTCAGCGGATTCTAAAACGAACTTTTTGTCTTACTTCGGCGCGGATCGGTCCGCCGGACCTAGAACACGTTCAGCAAGATTGTAGTATGATGTTGACCAAACCTGGTGGGAGGATCGACTGTGGAACTCGGTACGAACCTGCCGAAATTTAATACGACAGATCCGGATCAACGAGCGGATCCACGATCTATTCTCAGCAGAGGGGTGGTCTCTGGCGGAGTGCCCTTTTGAAACACACGGCCATCTGTCGTTGTGTTGTTTTTTACAAGCACAGGGTTTGGCAGAGCAACTGCTATGCACGTGCTATTCGGCGTCAGACTTGACCAGGCACTCCATGTTGTCTGAGCTTTTATTCTGCACTGGGCGTTCAGCGTGGGACTGTATAGCTAAGTTAATGCGGCGCGTGCTTTACCCGATCCAACGGGTCTGGGTGACATCTTTTGCTCAAGACAAGTCAGATTAAGATGACGTTTTT
>JADBJO010003777.1:155000-165000 GCA_016801955.1 Conus betulinus
ACATACCCCAGCCACCTTGCATGGTTTGTCCCCGAAGGAACCAGAGAAAAAAAAATGTCAGATTAAGAAACAATATTGCCAGTCATGCATACACACGTAGTGCAACAAAATTAAACAAGCAGACCAGTGTTCAGACACAAAAATACAATATCAATGGGATGTAGCTGATGAGTTTATTCAGTAGTCTGACGTTCGCATTTGTATGTGTTAACATGGGCACACGAATGCGCGCGCGCGCGCGCGACTGAGCTCACGTGTATGTAAATGATATTGACATCAAAGCAAATCAGAATTCTCTTTGACTACCTGCGTGTGTGTGTGTGTGTGTGTGTGTGTGTGTGTGTGTGTGTGTGTGTGTGTGTGTGTGTGTGTGTGTGTGTGTGAGAGAGAGAGACAGGGATACAGAGAGACATTCTTGTGAAACTGTTAAAAAGAAAAAGTCTGAGGTCAAATTTTTCATGAAAGACACCAACAAAGGACACATGGGCCTGCTCCCAAAGAAGAATCATTGTCAGAGCTTCCACAGAGGGGCACACTGACACGGCGTGAATACAACGAAGCAACACTCCCCATGAAGAACACACAAATGTGACCATTTTGGGAAACGTGATCCACAGGAGATTCAACACCATTACACCTTTTTTGTGCGTGATCCACGAAAATGTGTACACTTCTTACATTTTTCGTGCATTAAGCACGAAAAAAAAAAAAAAAAAAAAAAAAAAAAAAAAAAAAGCTGTAACGCTTTCCAGGGGAACACTGTATGAGTATTCTGCAATGTCGACACTTTAGAACACGAATCAGAATTCGGGAACACTAAAATGTTGAAAGCCAATAGTTGTTCTGCTCGATAGTCACAGAGACAAAATCACTGACAGTCTTCGTGCAAAGCCATAAAAATGGTCTGGCAGCAAGAGGACTATTATCTAAACGGACAGCAAAATGCGAAAGAAAGTTATCAACTCTGCATTGAAGTCCTTCTGAAGGGTTAAAAAAAAAAACAAACAAACATGGAAATAATGCGGTTTACAGCCCAGCAACAACATAAAAAAAATGTAACTCTCAAATCTCTGTCAACTTCAGTAGTGCTGATCGGCGACCTTTGAAGAAAAACGGCAGTCTCAACAAACAAATGTAAACAATTGTAACATAGCTAAGACGATCCAGACAAGAGTAGCCATTGTCATAATTTTTTTTTTTTTTTTTTTTTTTTTTTTTTTGGTAATGCATCGTGACGAAAAGTGTAAACAACTGTTACATTCTTGTTGGTGGCGATGGCAGCATTGGGGCATGTTTTCCATGGAGATTGCTCGCTGTCCCGGCACGTTCCGGGTCTCCAGACGTGCCCTGGTCCGTCAGAGACAGGGGCACGGACAAGACTCACCAAGGCAATACAGTGACTGAGGTAGTGGTGCGGCCAAGGCCTCCGACAGCCAACACGGCGTTACATCACTGTCAATCGACAAAAAAAAAAAAGTGCCATCATACATGATTGGAGAACAAGGGGGTGTGCTGGAAAGGGAGTGGTGGGGGGGGGGGGGGGGGGGGGGGGGGAGAGGGAGGGAAGTGCGTTTAACAACTCTTGACAGAGCGGTTGCCGCACACACTGCTCCTTCCTTGTTCCGGCACACAGAACCACCACTTTGACTGAAAAAGGTATCACACGAGAAAGGAGCAAGGAAATCAATTCCACAACAAACGGTTTTTTTTTTTTTTGTTTGTTTTTTTTTTTCCCGAGGCTTTCGCCAGCGCACGGAAAGGTAACAAGTATGTATTATTCTCTTTCCGTCCTATGTTCATAATACACCATTCCCGGAAATTCTCTCTCTCTCTCTCTCTGACCATCTCTTAATTTCCCCCACATGGTTTTCACGTCTCAAGCTTACCGCTGAGGATGAATGGAAGGAGGATTGGGGGGGGGGGGGGGGGGGGGGGGGGGGGGGGGGGGGGGGGAATCAACAAATTTAAAATTGGATAAAAGAATAAAATTCAAGAAAAGAAAAGAAAAGGACGACGCTCTTTACCAGATGATCATTATGGTCTCTGTGTGAAAAAAAGCAAGCAAACCAACCAACCAACCAACCAGCCAACCAACAGGGCAGATGATCCTTAAAAATGAATTTTAACGGCATTTCCCAACCCCGGTGCCCTGTCTTATTTGTTCCTACATGCAGATTGAGACAAGCCTACGATACATCGTTTCTGTAATCGTTGGCAGAATATACTTTTGAAGTGATCACTCAAAGTACATAAAAAAAAGACATCCAACTTTAGATAGGCACTCATGGTCTGACCAGCGCATTGGGCTAAAGAGTACGTCAGACATCTACTAAGTCGTAGCCAAGAGACCCTCTTCTTAAATTCTCTTATCTTAGCTGTTAATGCATTTATCCATCAGCTTAAAATCATGCGTAGTGTGGTCTCAAAACTTAGCGGATGTGGTGTAGCATATATGGACTAGCCCGCACGCAGTGACGCCTCCTTGATGAAACTGAAAAACTGTAATCGTCAGCACTACACTCCCCCCCACTTCCTCCCTCTAACTCCCCCACTCCTCCCCCCCTTATCATTTCACCAACTCCCCTCTAAGCACACACACACACACACACACACACACACACACACACACAAAAGTAAACAAATCAAGAGAAATCTTTCTTTTCTGGCACAAACAACAAAAATAAAAACAACAACAACACCAAAGAGTGCTCTCAGGATTGCAGGGGTTTTCTGTCCCTCAAACGATCTGTGGCGCGCACGAGAAAGCATCGGCCAAAGTGCAATCCCAACTCAGCTCATCTGTACGAGAAGCGGTTATGTCCCTTTAGGCCAAGGTCATCTGTACGAAGAAGGGGTCGTTACTTTTTGTGAAACCAGTCTCCTCTACACTGAGAGGGGTATATATATATATATATATATATATATATATATATATATATATATATATATATATATATATGTGTGTGTGTGTGTGTGTGTGTGTGTGTGTGTGTAAGCATCCACAGGACACACACACACCACCCCACCCCGCCCCCGGTTAACTGCTACAAGGGGAGTATTAAACGAGTAAGTTGGCCCCTTCTTCAGGAAGGCCTCAAACAAAGCGAGAGGCACACCACACAGACCACAGAGGAAAAACGACAGAGCATAGAAGGCCGGCCTTGGCCTACTCCATGAGCGAGGTAAGCAGTACAGGCAAAGCCAGACAGACACTGCACACCGAGGTCACACAGTACAATAGCACCAGGAACAATGAGTAAATGCCTGGCAACTGACGGCCATGCTCGTGCAATTTAGTGATCACCTTATCACCTAGTGATCGTTGACTTCGTCGAGGTGCTGGCGTGGAACTTACCGAGCAACGTGGACAAAATGAATGCAGTTACTTCAGTTACAGACTCACCTTTCCATGCCCCCCCCCCCCCCTTTTTTTTTTTTATTAAAGGAAAATAGCAACCAGTATCAAACCATCATCACAAACCTCATACATATATGCTCTTATCATATCATAAGGTCAACAGTCGAGGGTACATTCTATTGTGCCATCACTTCTACGATCTACGCAATGTTTGCCTCATGACTGATTACACGTGAGATGGAAGGGGTTCGATAATCGATGGATTGTCATCAATATCCCTGCTCACCCCCCCCCCCCCTCCCCCACTCCTCACCTCCCCCACCACTCTCCCGCCAGAGATCAATACATAAGAAAAAAAAAATAATAAAAAGCATCGTTTATCCAATCCTTGGCTGCTGGTGTATGGCGCAGCAACCGGTGAGGTGACAGTGTCAGATGATCTGTGAAACAAGACATCGTTGGAAAGTTCTGTCACGCCAAAGACAGCCAGGCGCCACTCACTGAATGAGACCTTGGCAACCGATCCATCAAAATCAATATAACCGCTATTGGGAGCGGGAGTGGTGGGCGGGTTGGTAGGTGGGGGGAGGGAGTGGTGAGGAGAAGGGGGTCACAAGTAAAACCGTTTACAGAATCATGATTGAAAAAAAAATCATTGTAAAACTCCTCACCATTGAAAAAGAGCAAGCATATACAGATACAAATCAACGAATCACAAACGGATGCAGTGTGTTATATCATTTCATGGGAAAGCATCTAATTCTTGATGAACTGAGTCATCATCAAAGCGTGGATATTCGTGTGAGAAAGTAAGCAATACAGAATATATAATTATATGACATCAACCAATAAAATCCTCATCGACAGTGTGAAAATAGTCATCATAAAGCAAAATAACATCTTGGAATAGATCGGTGACATCTAAAAACAAATCTTTTCATAGAAATAACAAAAGCGACCCCATAGGTGCTTGATGGGACCAATGAAATGTGCCCACGGTATTTGAAAACCAGTCGGTAAAAGCAAATACAGTAACTTCGTCAAATTAATGGAAAGACAACAACAAAAAAAAATGTTTAATGAAAATACCATCAACAGCACACTGTCCATTAAATGTACATCATGAATATAAACTTAATCCATGAAAAAATCAAACAAAAAAATCCATCCGTTAAAAAGGAACACAGTCTTCGAATTACTCTGCGAGAAATGCTTAACTATTTTTACAAAATAAAAAAAAAAAAAACAACCATCCATCCAAAAAAACAAAAAACAAAGAAGAAGAAGAAGAAGAAGAAGAAGAAGAACAAGAAGAAGAAAGAAAGACAGACAGAAAAAAAAAAAAAAAGAAACGCTGGTGTGGAAATATATGGGCTACATTAGCGGCAGTCTGATACAGTGCAGGTTGAGGAAGCGTTCCTTGTAATAAAGTTCAGTTGGACGTCCATATTTCACAGGTTGATCAAACATATAATTTCTTTTCCTTTTTTTTTTTATATCGACATATCGACACGTATATTGACCTTCATTCACCCTCATTTTCTAGACCCAAGCATGTGGACTAGATCAGCGAACAGACGGCGTATGCAAGGAAACATTAGCACTTCTTAGAGATGCTCAACTCAGTCAACAACACATTGATATGTAAAATAAACAAAACCTTTATGAAATATGGGTTTTGTTCTGTAGAAACACTTTTAGACTGGTGGCCCCAAGCACAGTTACGCAAAGAAAAAAAAAAAAAAAGATTTTATGTTGCAGCAAAACCTTGTTCCCAGAAAATGCAGACCGATTTCAATTAACAAGATAAACCCATTGTGGAAAGATAATGTAAACAATACAATTCAAAGTAGTAAAATGCAAGGATAGGAAATAAAACCAGATGTATAAATCTGGTCAGTAGCAAAATTGATACAAAATCTAAACAAGCGTAAAAAGCAGTAATGAAAAACCGCTGACATGATGCTAATCATGTGTAAAGCTTTCGTAAATCATTCCAGAAATTCGGAAGCACACAAGTGCTGGCGTTATGTTGCGTGATGGAATTGTTATTTTTTGTACACAGAAGAGAAACGTGATGGTATCGCTTCAATAGGTATTGGGGGAGATCTACTGATACACACATCAACAATGCAAGACTTTTTGTAACTATCATGTTTATTTTTTAGGTTAGGCAATAAAGATTACAGCTCAAAAACTCATAAAGGTGCCCTAGATCAGCAATCTGGAAATACTCTCTCTCTCTCTCTCTCTCTCTCTCTCTCTCTCTGTCTCTGTCTCTGCCTCCCGCCCTGCTGAACTATTTTCCCATGGTACTATGAAAAGACATACATTTTGTGCAACACGCAGACGATACTGCCGTCTAGACGAATGTAAATCCGTGAAAATGAGAGTCGTATCTGTCAGCTGATAATAAACATTCTGGTACACGAAAGAAAGAGGGCTTAAACTGTCGGCATGAAGAACACAATTCATGTTACAACAGAGAATCTAACAATCAGTACTGTATTATATCAGAGAAAAATCAAACAATCAATGCTACATTACATCAGAAAAATCTAACAATCAATGCTGTATTACATCAGAGAGAATCTAACAATCAATGCTGTGTTACATCAGAGAGAATCTCCATCACCACTACATCTGGCAGGAGATGGCAACATCAGACAGCATTTACATAACATAAAAAAATTTCGGTGTTTATTTTAGTATACACTGAAACTGACAATTCGATACTGAGAATTTGATTGCTAAAAATCCGAAAATAATCCGTATCCATGTACAGAGACGAGGGATGTAAAAAAAAACAACCAAAAAAAAAAAAAAAAAAACCCCAACCTTTCCTGCATTAACTCCTCAGCTTCGTCTGATGAACACGGATTTGCAGAAACGATGCTTCATTTTCAGGCTTGCACATTTCACTGAACAACACTTAGTGAAGCCACGAACTTTGCCACTGGCATTCAAGTACACATCAACACGATACATTCATCCGAGGAGCGGCTTCAGAATTGGAATAACACACACGTTCCAGATTAAGGTTCGTGTTTGTAGATTAAATTCTTGATCTAAAAGTGCAAAGAAAAAAAAAAAAAAGAAGAAGAAGAAAAAGTAAGAGAGAAAAAAAAAATCTTTTTGTCTTGGGACATATTTGTCTGTGATTAAGAGCACAATTACTCTGAACTGGACAGTGACAATACACCTGCAGTTGTCTCGATTCTACATCTGTACTTAACAGTTTTCCAAAAGCTGGCAGTGCAGTGTATGTAAGAAAAGACAGGCTTCTGAAACGAAATTGTCACTACATTGCATCGTGTCCAGAGGGGAACTGGGACAGATGTTCCTGGATCCTGCCACACTGTGGAATTCATTGCCATAAACTAGCAGACAAATGAGAGAGAGAGAGAGAGAGAGAGAGAGAGAGAGAGAGAGAGAGAGAGAGAGAGAGAGAGAGAGAGAGAGAGAGAGGATGTGGTGAGAAAAGTCCCGGAATGCACTTTTGAGCTTGACAAGCATGGAAAAACTCACTCATTACTGGAAAAAAGTGCTTTCTCAACATGTAACTAGACGAACCCGAAATTCTCCCCTACCACAGGACAACGTGTCACGATTGATCAGTACACATTGATCAAATGTATGAAACAAATAAACGTTCTAAAAACGTAACATGGGACTGCGCCAGCATAGCATCTGATGATCCCATTCTTTCTCGAAGTCCTGTATTAAAATCCTAATACATGGAATGAATTTCACGTCAATATCAAAAGAGAGGATTCTGTTCGTTCGGACAAATACGCGCAAACCGGTCAATTTATTACAGGAAAAGTGATATCCAGTTTAGATGTTCGAAGGTACATACAGATGTGAACAGTTTCTTTATCAGGTAATCCGTCTGGCTTTTCTTTTCTTCAGTCTTTTCTTGTTGGCAGCTGACTGGCTGATTTCAAGCTTATCTATCTCCGTGTTGTATACATATACGTGTAACTCTGTTCCTCCTCCTACCACTCCTCTCTTCTGCTTATTTCTAAATGTTTTGTGCTATGTCTCGTTATAAGTCTAAAGACAACAAATGTAAACCGACTGAGTTAAAGAACGTCTTCTCTCTCTCTCTCTCTCTCTCTCTCTCTCTCTCTCTCTCTCTCTCTCTCTCTCTCTCTCTCTCTGACACGCGTTTTAAAAACACTTCTGAAATAAACGAAAAAAAACAAACTTGTGCTTGAGTTTGACATTCTCAAGAACAGGCCAATGGGAAACAAAAACTAATTTGATAAGGACTGGGAGACAAAAAACAAACAAAACAAACAAAAAACAAACAAACAAACATTTAAAACAGACAAGACAACAACAGCAAAACTCAACCAAAGTCCCATCAAGAAAGCCTCCGAGTCTGACTTAATAATAATAATGAAACCATTGTATTGGAAAAATCCGATCATCTTGTAGAGATCAAATGGATCAACCATAAGCAGTATATCAGTCACAGGACGCTGGACAGATTCAGTCAAGAGTTACCAAGTTGTACATATTTCCAAGACAATGACATGCACAAAAAAAAAAAAAAAAAGAAAAAGCAAAGAAAACACAAGTGAAGCTAAAACTGAGTCAGTAGCCAAAAGTGTTCTATTCCTTTTGCTCAACATTTCGTCATTACAACTGGTTACACATCAGAACCCTGTTCTGTGGGAGCTAAAACTTAAAAAAAATAATGCAGCAAAAACGTATTAAAGCAAGACGTACATTGTGATCTGAAAGGACCAACAAGATGTTTGCGTAAAGGAAACCAAAGAATGCAACTGTGACTTAATGGTTAGGGTATCCCACCTGAAAAAGGGACGGGGCGGCACGTTTAACCCTTGCTGTGCTATCTTTCACTCGCCACCTTTCCCGAGAGAGACTAGATGTTAAAACCTCAAACGTCTTGATGATCCATGGACCCTTCGCGACCTCCGTGAGGCATGGAAAATAAGCTCGCCCCCTGAAATGGCCGATCCGTGGGAAGTAAACCAACACTACATCTCTAAGAAGCGCGGAGACTATTTCCACTTGGAAGACACCAAGGACACCATCCTCTGACTGGCCTGTTATTCAGGGCACCTTACCAACAGGTGGCCAGTTCATCACACTGCTCACAAGCGGGTCTGCTAACCTGGACCACAGCACCCGTGTACTGACGATAAACTGACCGCCTTTTCAGAAATCTGCCATCAAGGACTGGCAGCTTTTTTGTGACAAAATGACGATGTTCTATGAACAAAACAAAACAAACAAAAACAAAAAAGAGAAGACAAGATCCACCCTACCATCGCAGAAAGGCACTGATTGTTGAACGAGTTCCTCAAGCTTCGTTATCCTCTGTGACTTGTGCGGAGTCGTGGGCAATAGGCTCTTCGTACTTTGAGTAATCAAACAGCTTACGCAGTATTTATAGTGGCTTAAGCTTGAAACAAAGGTATCCACGAAAAAAAAAAAAAAACCGAAAAAAAAAAAAAAAAAAAAAAACACCACTCAATAACCCCTACATAACTCGCCACCCCCCCAAAAAAAAACAAACAAAAACAAACAAACAAAAACAACTCTCAATAACCCCTACATAACTCGCCCAGCATCTCATGGCATCTAGTGAAAAGTGACGAACTGTCTCTGGGAAAATCTGCATCAAGAGTATGTCCGAGGAATATAACGCGATGATTTAATTTCTCAAACCATCCATTTTGAGCCGACACACTCTCTCATGTGCATCAGAATCAGACGTTAAGCATCATCTGAGCGCCATTTTATCAGGCAGTTTTAAAGGAAGAGTACATAGGCGTTGGAAACATTTCATCAGGCAGTTTGAAGGAAGAATATATGGGCGTTGGAAACGAACTGGGCAAGAGCAAGGCATTGACATCCTGTATTGAAACACTCCAGACATTGACCAACATACGTGGATAACCGGTATAAATCGTGCGGTGCATTTTTTTTTTTCTTTAATGCAGTCAGCATCCGTTAATTTGTTTGTTGTTAAATCATGAGCGTATATGAAGCTTGGACATCACAAGTGTATAAAAATATAAATTCTGTGACTCGTAAACTTTGCATCCTAGTATTCAAGTCCAGATTTAAAACTATGACACCCATAAACACACATTATTGTTCAGATTCTTCTATAAATAGAACTAAGTCCCAAGTTTTCAGACGTTTGTTGTTCTATGGTATGTTAGCAGATTGGAATATTTTGTACGTATTTGAAATCGGATTTTCCAAGGAAATCAACAAAATAGAAAATTAAGCATCATAGTTAGATACACAGGCAGAACGACAAAAAAAAAAAAAAAAAAAAAAAAAAAAAAAAAAAAAAAAAGAAAAAAGAAGAAGAAGAAGAAGAAGAAGAAGAAGAAGAAAAGAAGAAAACAAAACAAACAAACAAACAAAAAATCAGTCCAATTTTCTGAATAATCTTAAAGTCATACGTCCGTATAAGGATTAAAAATGATGAATGAACTATGCACATGAAGTATTGGTTTGTGCACCGGCACACACACACACACACACACACACACACACACACACACACACACACACACACACACACACCTAACTGACCACCTGTAGTCGTGTTATGGGCGACATTTAGGAACGTACTGATCCTGAAGATGTTTA
>JADBJO010003777.1:170000-177500 GCA_016801955.1 Conus betulinus
TAAATCCATGTCCAACAGACCAGCTAAATTCTTAACGCCGGCGGCTGACATCAAGCCATGCTAAGGGGCGGGATCATCCTCTCAAGAGAACTGGCGGCAGTAAGTGTGTCTGCTTTTTAACCCCACAGGTGTGAACGGGGAATGCCGGGAGAGTAAAGAGCGATGCTCAGAAAGACTTGTGACCGGGGGGGGGGGGGGGGGGGGGGGGGGGGGGGAAGGAAACATCGACCCGCTTCTTCTGATTACTTCACGAACTGCACAAGGTGCACGAACATGTGAACCCTGCGCAGGTTCGTCTGATAGAGCCGTGTATTGGGGTTGCCAAACATGAACGCCAAAGAGAGAGACAGAGAGAGAGAGAGAGAGAGAGAGAGAGAGAGAAAGAGTCGAAAAGCATCGATCAGTGCTCTATATTTTAATTCAATGACGTCATCTCACTCTCTCTTATTTCAATGAAAACGAGTTCTGTCGCTGAGGGTCGGAGGTCCGATACACTGCCAATCGATCCCACATCACCAAAAAAAAAAAAAAAAAAAAAAAATGCAATTAGGGGTGCAGCAATATTCTCTTTTCCATCTAATATCAGGAACAGCGCAATGAAGATTTCCCCCCACACCCCCACCCCCCCCAGAATGTCAGCCTCATGGATAGTGGCCCGACCATTATTATTGGGTCAGGCAACCATAAGAAATCATATAGTAATATATATATATATATATATATATATATATATATATATATATACACATACATACATACATACATATATATATATATATATATATATATATATATATATATATATATATATATATATATATATAAACAGAAAAGAAAAAGAACGAAATCCACGTGTGAAGGTCACAATGAATACAATCATGGGATTTCCATTGTTGAAATGTAACTGATCGCCAAGTAAATCGTTCCGCGTTATCAGGGCTTGATGTGCACTCGAAGCGCGCACACACACACACACACACACACACACACACACACAATCTCGCAGAAGGTATTTAATGCCATGTTCAATGTTTTTCTTCACGTACGTAAACAGATTCGAATAACAAAGCATAGATTCACAAGCTAAAAACCACCACCAACAAAGATTCTAAAGGTTTTGCCAGACCAAACTCACAGTTTCCACTGACACTGTGGACTGTAAAGTCGGTTCACACTACGCAGTAGAAAACCATGATCCTTAAAGGTAAGACACACACTGCACGCGGTTTCTATTGACCTTAAACAAGACTATGATCATGTGCAAATTGCGTCCAATGATGCTGTAACAAAAGTATCTCAAACTAATCAAGAGTATTGGAATCACACATAATAGTTACTCTTTTTTTTTTTCTTGGGGGGGGGGGGGGTCCTCCTCTTTCTCGATATGCCTGCAGGAGAGAGAGAGAGAGAGAGAGAGAGAGAGAGAGAGAGAGAGAGAGAGAGAGAGAGAGAGAGAGAGAGAGAGAGAGACTTTAAGACGTTGACGTTGTTTCGATCTAACGTACTGTCAAACACATAAAAAAAAGACATTATGGCATGGAAAATAACTTTGAAACTTCTGGCAACAAATTAAAGATCAACTCCTCAGGAAAAAAATCAAACCTTTAACAATGTGTACATTGGCATTCACGCCACTGGAGGACTTCTTCTGAGTTGTGGCTGTACGTTCAGATTCTTTTATTTCAACGCACATCCCGTAAAGAACAGCTGTAGAATGTATTCATCAGGACTTCTTCTGTTTTAATTCAAAAGCTCGACAATTTTTACTGAACGATGTAAGTATCGAGCAGATGAATGAGTGTGAGGGTTTTTTTTCTTTATGTATGAATGAGTGTGAGGGTTTTTTTTTTTCTTTATGTACGGAGAACATAGTTCATGGACTAGCAGATGAATTGCACTCGGTGACAATTGTGTACGCCAAGCTGACTGTTGATGGTATAGACAAACTGACCTCTGTTTCCTTTACGAAATAGTCTCCACCACCAATCAGGAACAGTATCTCGACGAGAGTATATCAACGTCAGCCCACACCTGTTCTCCAAGAAATAAGTAAAAAATGCAGTCACATACGCAGTTTTGGACAATTTCAGCTCAGAGTCCAGTTCTATTGTACATGGTTTATACCGTGTGTGACATCAGTTCTCCCAGAACTAGCAGCCGCCTGCTCCTTCCACAGAATTCCAGAATCCTTCAGAAAATGGCTTTGGGAAGGTCTGGAAAGCAGGCAGGACAGGAGAGGTTTCAGTGCCATCCCTAAGGTGAACTCCACTGTGCGATATTTTCTCCAATACAGCGTTACATAGTTATTGCATCCACCCCAGTTTCATCAGAGATATCTACATGTCAAATTGCTTGTCGAAAAGCGAAATCAGGTATTTACATCAAGGTAAAAAGGACAGGGACTGAAATGCACTAAAGCTGGTTCTGTATTTAAGCTGTGTTTGAAAGTAGACGCGTTCGCAATGACTTGGTTTGAAAACATTTAAAATACCTCTGCACCACGAACAGATTTTTCATACTCACATCCATCGTTGCAGATTCTGTGATTGGCAGTAATCTGACCACCGCAAAACACGTTTGGTGACCACTACAGAACCAGTGACAAAAATAAATAAATAAATAAATAAAGAAGAAGAAAAAGACAGAATGTTTGACCAGCCCAGACAAATTTGCTTCACAGTTGAACAGTTCGCTGAAGGAAACGTTAGAACTTTACCATGTGTCTTCACAGCAACAGCACAGATGTCTCTCTCAGTATGTGTATCTTTCCTTCTTCTCTCTCTCTGATAAATGCATTAAAAAAAATTTGTAGAATCAAAACAGATTAAAAGTTAAATCGCCCTTAAAAGACAGCGCCCATATGACGAACTTTTATCAGTAAAGCAGACTCTGTTTTTTTTTTTTTTTTTAGAAAAAATATCCACCATGTTGACACAAGTATGGATGATAGCAAGGAGCACTCCAAGAAAGCGACGACGACAACAACATGTTTCACACTAAGTGGCGCACAAGTTCTCTCCATCACAGACAAGCGTTCCCAAATGGATGAGATCTGCCGCTGTGTGCCTGCAAGATCATCGTGCTTAAAACATCCCACGTTCTATTGATAAGTTCGAGTTCAGCGACTGATGGCGGAATCATGGCTTGAAATGGCCTTGAAATATATCACTGCCCACACATTACCCATTGCAACACTCGTGTGAGCGTTCCCAGGAAGAATTGTAGTGGGGAAGTGTTCTCCAGCAAGTAGGCGAGGCTTCCATCCACGCCTCTTCAGCAAAAAGATGTCGAAACGAATGAACCATCTGAATCACGTTTGGTGGAAAGATCGAATGTGTCTTGAGGACAAAGTCAGTCCACTCTGGAGCCCATCCCAATGACAGGGGTAGATCCAGAAGGTTTCCCTCCACTTTCTTTTCTATTGCCAGAGACAGGATCCTTTTCGACATTTTCTTCTTTTTCTCAAGAATGGTACATGAGTCTCAAAGAAAAAAAAAAAAAGGTCAGACTTATGAAATAATTGACATCTACTCTCTGGTAAGAAGTAATGTGGAGCCACACGAATGACAACCAGGAGCTCGTATGCCAAATATTGTTCGACCGTTGTAGAGGTCTTCGTTCTCCCAAGCTGCGTTTCTGCTTCTTCTGATGATTAAAGCCCTCACAGGGTCTTTTCAGAGCTGTCATGTCACCACGCAGCGAAAGAAAAGTCCTGTCCTGCGTAGATAGCCACAACAATTAACACCACACACGAATTTTCTTGAAACAGTTGTACAGATATTAAAGTCATAAAATGACAACGGATTCTATAACCCCCCCCCCCCCCCCCCCCTTCCCCAAGGCAGACAAGATCTAACCAAGGGCGGTAGGGTTTCCGTTGACGTTTTTTCGCCCCCAGTTTAGCAATATGTGTGGAGCCAGTCAACACAACGGAATAAAAAAAGGTACACGGAGAAAGAATGAAACAAAGAAAAGAAAGAAAGAAAGAAAAAGACAGACAGAAAGAAAGAAAAAAAGAAAGACAGAAAGAAAGCATCAAAAGCCATATTGACGGACAGACACACGGCATACTGGTCAGCTACAGTCTCATCCCTGACAGCGTTCAGTCGAGCGGTCAGCCGCCACCCTAAAACTGTCATGTTGTCAATAGTAATGAAAGAGAAAAAAAAAAAAAAAAAAACATCAAGCCTAAAGACAATCTAAAACAGACTGAGGCGAATAGGCTACAAGGGACACAACCAATGACAGGACAAAGGAACACCACCGATGACCGGCGATAACCCCAAGCTGAGCACGGAAGAAGAGTTGAAGACCGCGACATGACAGAGGAAATGCCGAGTACTGACTTTTCAGAAGGCGGGGACACGTTGAGAACAACTAAAAAAAAACAAAAAAGAACAAAAAAAAAAAAAAAAAAAAAAAAAAAAACAACCGACCCCCCCCCCCCCCCCCCCCCCCCCCCCCCCCCCCCAAATCTGACGGCCTCTCAGGGCATTAAATTATGAACGGGAAAAAAACTCCACGACGAATTAACGATTAAAAAGAAGCATGTGCGATATGTATTCGATCACTGACGTACTTCGTCTGACATCAGTGATTAAAACGCATTAAAAAAACATATGTATTTACGTACCTTTAATGCCCAACACAAACGTAGGTACTCTAACGTGCCCACTCAATACAGCTTAATTTTCATTAAAAAAAAAAAAAAAAAAAAAAAGAAGCCAGTTTTAAGGCTATCGTTTAAAAGCAAAATGAACTCCAGCACAAAAGCAGATATACATTTCCTCACGTGCTGAGGAAAAAAAAAGAAGCAGAGGTGGTAGTATTTTGCTGAAAAAAGTAACTGCATAAACGGAACACCGACTTTACCAGATTATAAATGATGGTGACATTCAATACAAACGTTTTGAGAGCTAGAAAAAGGTTGAAAGGGGAGAAAAGGGGATGGTGTGAGGGGGGGGGGGGGGGGGGGGGGGGGGGGAGGGGAGGGGTGGAGCTGAGGGAGCAATTGCGGCGGTAAAGTCCGGTGTTAATACTGGACCAGTAAGTTATGCAAACTCTTTGCCTGTACAATAACAGTTTATGCGTGTAGACCGCTAACCTCATAACAGGATTTGATGAGAGAGAGAGAGAGAGAGAGAGAGAGAGAGAGAGAGAGAGAGGGAGAGAACAAATCTGATATAAAATACATGAAATGCGGCGGAGAGATGGAATGGGTGATTTTCCGTCGTAAGGGAGGAAAGAGAACATGAGCTGGTTCATAACCTCGCAATGCATAAAAAAGAGCCAGTGACAGAGGAATGAGATCGTGAGCTAGTTCATAACTACGCAATGCATAAAAAGAGTCAGTGACAGCTGTGTGTTACACGGCCCAACCTTCTAGTGCGGCGACAGACAGCTCAACAGTTCCAACAACGCCAGTACAAAGGAGCAATGACGCCAAGGCCAACAGTGTCCATGAACGCTTTCTAGGCTAAGCAACCGTGCGCTCGGAGTACCTTTTGTGCTGTAGAACTCTCTCTCTCTCTCTCTCTCTCTCTCTCTCTCAGCATCCATTTCACGGATTTCACTGCAGGAATGCTATAATACCGGACATATCGGTTGACAGACAATTTATACATAATGAAAACGTTACCATTCTGACGGCCGCTTTATTCATTTCACACATAACATGCTAAACACCGAACTACTATAACGAATCTGGAGTTGAAGAAGAAAAAAAAAAAAAAAAAAAGGGGGGGGGGGGGGGGGGGCAATTATTAAACGATTTTTTTTCGTTTTATTATTACATGACTGAGCTGAAGATGAGTGGGGGAAAAATAACCGCTCGTAGGATGTTAGAGACAACCGCACTGAGAAAGAACCTCCGTGCCATTAAGTACAGGTATCTCTGTATCCTCTATGCCATTAAATACAGGTGTCTCTGTATATTCTGTGCCATTAAGTACAGGTATCTCTGTATCCTCTATGCCATTAAATACATTAAATACAGGTGTCTCTGTATATTCTGTGCCATTAAGTACAGGTATCTCTGTATCCTCAGTGCCATTAAATACAGGTGTTTCTGTATCCTCTGTGCCATTAAATACAGGTGTCTGATCCTCTGTGCCATTAAATGCAGGTATCTCTGTATCCTCTGTGCCATCGAATACAGGTGTCTCTGTATCTCTCGCCCATTGATCACGAGTATCTTTGTATCCTCTCTGCCGTCAGTCACAGGCGTCTCTGCATCTCTCTGAATCGATCACAGCGTGAAATCCAACACGTTCTTTCCCACTTGGACACAGAGTTCATGATGGCCCATGTACGTTCTGCACGCTGCGTCTTAAGATCTGTTCGGCTCATTGACCACGTTAGATTCTCAGCAAGGACAGCCATGGAGATGGCTGTGTACAATCAGTTGGTGACGTCGTTGATGGAGATTATTAAAGAGAGCAGGTGCTGTGACAGTGCCCTGTGACACGCCCCTGTTACCTTTCACCATGGGTGTGTCTGACTTTCATTGTGGGTAACCTTTTACACAGGTCAGTGTCGGTCCACAAGTTCGCTTGTCTGACGATCCAGTTTCACTCTTGATAATTTCATGGACAAGCAGATGTGTATTCACCAAAAGACATCTCCAGGTGAGATCCAGCAAAAGAATGGGTTTGACACGACACTCGGTGACAACTTCATGAAAAGAACCAGTCCTCAGACGTAGTGCTGGTGCAGAAGGAAAGAGGCACCAGTTGCAGTGGTTTGGACATGTTTTTGCACAGTTCTCCACCGTCCTCCAATGTCTCTGAGCCGGAGCCAATCAGGAAAGAGACAAGGAAGCCCCCCTCCCCCCCCCTCCCCCCAAATCAGACTCCGCTCTGAAGTTCCTGTTAGCTGTGATGCTATGGAGTCTTCCGAGAGGACCCCCCCCCCCTCCCCAATCTATGTTATCTCAGAGCAGAAGAAGGGGGGGGGGGGGAGGGGAGGAGGGGATGTCTGCAGAAACCCTTTTGTTCCACGAGAAGTTAAAAGACGGGAAGACAATCATAGAGGATTTGTGAGGATATGAGAGTGACGGTTCAGGTGTTTGAAAAGCAGTTGTCCGCCTGTTAAGTGGTTTCCATGGTACAAAATACCTCACACCTTGACCGAAGCGGTGGAGGCAGACAGATCACGTGACGTCACAACACGTGCCAGAAAACATGACGGTGCAGACTGTCAGAACCTGGACGCAATGCCGGTGACACCTCCCACCCCGCCCCAACCCCCGCCCCCACCCTCACCCCCTTTGGAAAGATGTCAACGAAACATGTCAATGAATGATGTCAGCCAACAGCGTAAACAATAGGCATCCGACCGTTTGAAGTGGTACACTATGCGGCTGAAACGGGATAATTTGTTTTCAACGAAAACAATGCAGCAAAATGTATAGAGGCACATTACTTGATTGCTCAGTCTGAACAAGATAACGCACTACATCAATGCAGATACTTTCGGTGACGGTAAAACAGCACATGGGGA
>JADBJO010003777.1:187500-192500 GCA_016801955.1 Conus betulinus
TCTTCATTAAAAATTAAAAAAAAAATGTCGGAAGGGAAATCACACACACACACACACACACACACACACACACACACACACACACACACACACATGAGTGTGCGCACGCGCGCGCGCGCGCGCGCGTGTGTGTGTGTGTGTGTGTGTGTGTGTGTGTGTGTGTGTGTGTGTGTGTGAGTGTGTGCGCGCGCGTGCGTGCGTGCGTATTTGTATCAGTAATCTTAGTTCCTTTAGGGGACAAGTAACAGAGAAGAAAATAAGCACAGTGCTGATCTGTTACCATTAGGAATAAAGACCCCCTCCTCTCTCTCTGTCTCTCTCTGTTACCATTAGGAATATACAGTCCTCTCTCTCTCTCTCTCTCTGTTACCATTAGGAATAAAGACCTCTCTCTCTCTCTCTCTACCATTAGGAATAAAGACCCCTCTCTCTCTCTGTGTCTTTCTGTCTCTGTTACCATTATGAATAAAGACCTCTCTCTCTCTCTGTCTTTCTGTCTCTGTCTTTCTGTCTCTGTTACCATTGGGAATAAAGATCTCTCTCTCTCTCTCTCTCACTCACTCTGCTACCATTAGGATAAAGACCTCTCTCTCTCTGTCTCTCTCTGTCTCTGTCTGTCTTTCTGTCTCTGTTACCGTTAGGAATAAAGACCTCTCTCTCTCTCACTCTCTCTGTTACCTTAGGAATAAAGCCTCCCCCCCATCCCCTCTCGCTCTCTCTCTGTCTGTGGGGTCGGCCCTCTCTCTCTCTCTCTCTCTCACACACACACACAGAGCGCGCATACACAAACACACACACACACACACATACTCACACACAGCGTGCGCGCGCGCGCGCGCGCACACACACACACACACACACACACACACACACTGGTGAACGCTTTCACCGGCCTACATCTGGTAAGCTGACGTATGGGACTGACAACACTACAAAATGAAGCGTTCCTGATGTAGGATTAGAGAGATGCGCCCGCATCGGATTTGTCAACGACCAGAGAATAAAGGGAACAGGATAAGTGTCGCGCCTCGCCTCGCCTTGCCACTCCTCTCCATTGAAGAGTCTCGTTTACTCGCTGAGGTCACAAGCCACTTCCGCGCCTCACAGTTGCCACGCGCCGCCTGAACAATGTTCACAAGGTTGCGCTGCTCTCCTGAACGTCGTTCAATAGGTTGGGCTGCTCTCCTGAACGTCGTTCAATAGGTTGGGCTGCTCTCCTGATCATTGTTCAAGAGGTTGGGCCGCTCTCCTGAACATTGTTCAGTAGTTTCGGCTGCTATCAAGAACATTGTTCAGTAGGTTGGGCTGCTCTCGTGAGCAAACTTCAATAGGTTATGCTGCTCTCGTGAGCAAACTTCAATAGGTTATGCTGCTCTCCTGAACACTGTTCAGTAGTTTGGGCCGCTCTCCTGAACATTGTTCTATAGTTTGGGCTGCTCTCGTGAGCATCCTTCAATAGGTTATGCTGCTCTCCTGAACACTGTTCAATAGGTTGGGCTGATCTCATCAACATTGTTCAATAGTTTGGGCCGCTCTCCTGAAACAACGTCCAATACTTTGGGCTGTTCTCCTGAACATTGTTCAATAGTTAGTTTGGGCTGCTCTCGGGAGCATTCTTCAAAAGGTTGGGCTGCTCTGCTGAACATTGTTCAAAAGGTTGGCTTGCTCTTTTAACTACCCACATATACCGGCTCTCTTTTCCCTCTCGAACAGTATTTTCGGTCTATTACTAGCTCAGTGTTTCTCCTTTGACTTCTATCGTTATTCTCTTATTGGTTCATCGTTTCCCTCTCAAACTGTATTTTCAGTCTGTCATAAACCATCTTTACCTTCTCAAACTGTATTTTCAGTCTGTTATAAACTACTCATTTCCCTCTCAAACTGTATTTTCGGTCCAGATGTTATAAACGTCTCATTTTCCTCTCAAACGGTATTTTCAGTCTGTTATAAACAACTCCTTTCCCTCTAAAACTGTATATTCGGTCGGTTATAAACTACTCATTTCGCTCTCAAACTGCATTTTCAGTTTGTTATAAACTACTCATTTCCCTCTGAAACTGCATTTTCAGTCTGTAATGAACCACTAATTTCACTCTCAACGGTATTTTCAGTCTGGTATGAATAAATCCTTTCCCTCTCAAACTTTTTTTTTTTCAGTCTGTTATAAATAACTCCTTTCCCTCTAAAAGAACTTTTTTCCAGTCTTTCGTTGTCTCATCATTTCCCCCTCAAACATTTCAGGCAATCGTTATATCATTTTCCCCCTCACACATATTCAAGCTAGCATTATCATCATTTCTCCCCACACATCATCTTCAGTCTATTATCATATCATCATTTTTCCTCTAACATCATCTTCAGACTATCTTTAGCTCATCATTTCCCCTCAAACATCATCTTTAGGCAAGTATTATATAATCATTTTCCCCCTCAAACATCATCTTTAGGCAAGTATTATATCATCATTTTCCTCCTCAATCATCATCTTAAGGCAAGTATTATATCATCATTTTTCCCCTCAAATATCATTTTTAGGCAATTATTATATCACCATTTCCTTCTCAAACTGTAGTTTCAATACATCATAGCTCATCGTTGCCCTCTGAAAAACACTATTTTCAGGCTATGGTTAGTTTTATTATTTTTTCTCTCTGAATGGCATTTTTCAGCCTATTACTAACTCTCTCATTTCCTTTTAAGTTTCAAAACGGTGTGACCGAGGGCGGAAAATGAAGCAAATTTGGACAGAGAGGGGGTTAGTTACCGCCAAGGACACAAACAGAGAACAGGATTAGACAAAATGTATTTGGACCTCCTGAGTCTTCTTCAGGCGAAAACAGATAACATTTAGGACAGTGACAAGAAAAACATGTAGCCACTTAGCTTCGCGACGACGTAAGTGGCTACACGTTCTTCTTGTTAATGTCCTAAATGTTATTTGTTTTCGCCTGAAGAAGACCCAAGAGGTCGAAATGCAATGTGTCTAGTCCTCTACTCTGTTTGTCTGTGTCTTTGGCGGTTCCTTATTTCCTGCTCAAACTGTATTTCAGTCTGTCGTTAGCTCATCATTTCTCAAAAGGCATTTTCAAGCTGCTTCACGTTTGACAGTCGAACACAAAATTTCAGTCAATTATTAGCGCATCAGGTTCTGCTCAAAGGAGCATATTCAGTCTGTTATCATTACCACTTTGTGTCCTGCTCAAACTTCCATCTTCAGTCTCTTAGTATTGCTTTATTCCCTGTTCAGCCAAACATGTTTAGTTTTTTTTTTTTTTATTACCGCTTCATTTCTTGCTCAAATGGGCATTTCCAGTGTACTCTTACCTCTGTATATTTCCTGCTCAAATGAGCATTTCAGCCTATCCGTAGCTCTTTATTGTCTGCTCAAACAAATGGGTGTTTCTAGTTATTCCTTACCTCTTTATTTCATGCTCAATTTGACATTTTCAGTCTATTTTCACCATTTATTTCCTGGTCAAATGTACATTTTCAATCTCTGTTTATCTTTTTATTTCCTGCTCAAACGGGCATCTTCAGTCTCTGTTTTTCTCTTTATTTCCTGCTCAAACGTGCATTTTCAGTCTCTGTTTATCTCTATACTTCCTGCTCAAACGGACATTTTCTGTCCCCGTTTATCTCTTTTCTTTCCTGCTCAAACGGGAATTTTCAGATCCTCACCTCTTCATTTCCTGCTGCTCGGGCATTTTCAGTATATTTCAACCACTTTTATTTCCTGTTTTTCTTTGCTTAGCTCTTTATTTCCTGCTCAAACAGGGATTTTCAGTCCATCCTTACTTAGTTCTTTATTTTCCGCTCAGATGAGTATTTTCAGTTTGTCCTTAGATCTTAAAAATTGATTTCCTGCTTAAAAGGGCATTTTCAGTCTGCTGCTCAAATGGGCATTTTCAGACTGCCGCTCAAACGGATATTTTCAGCCAATTAGCTCCTAATTTGCCGTTCGAGTGGACGCTGTCGTTCGTTTCGCGCTTGAACGGCATTTTTTAGGCTATTAATAGCTCCTAAGTCCTACTCCCATTCGTATGACAGAGAACGCGTTTTCTCCTGAACGTGCCCCCACATGAAAGAGTTTGAACGGAGCCTAACTCAACCGCTCCACACAGTCTGTGTGCCCAAGTCTTGACGTCAAGCCAGACGTGAAGACAGGATTCAGTTTCAGTTCAGATCGAACTGGTACCATGATATGGCTTAGTTTAGAACTAAGGTTAGAGTTAGGGTCAAAAAGTAAGTTTAAATGTAAAGTCGGGGTACAAAAATAGGGTCAAAAGTAGAAGCAGAGCTTGAGTTAAAAGGAGGGTGAAAAAAAAGAACTAGGGCTAGTACGGTTCTTGTTCAATCTCATGTTCACTAAGTCCAAAGTTCAATACTTCTCAGACCAGTGTTAGAAGTAGGTTTAGAACTAAGGTTGAGATTAGAGTCAAAAAGAGGGTTTAAATGTAAAGTTTTGGGTGAGAAAAAAAAAAAGTAGGATCAAAAGTAGAAGTTAGGCTTGGGTTAAAAGGAGGGTCAAAAGTAGAAGTAGGCTTAGCGTTGGAAGCAGGGTTTGAGTTATGATTAGGGGGAGGGGTGGTGGTGGTGGTTGGGGGGGGGGGGAGGGGGGGAGCGATTCAAGTTCGATAACCCGGCATGGATATCGGACCTTTGTGGTTGTACTCAAGGTGGTATGCCCATATTGTTTACGCCAGTTTCTTTATCTTTTTTTTTTTTCTGTGTATCCTCGTTTAACTTTAGCCTAAGGTTCATGCTCATTTAGCACGTTCACCTAAAGGTGCAATGGTCCGGAGTCTGGTCCACTGAGCGACAGACTCCCCTGTCCTTTGTAATCATTCACCTCGTGTTATGCTTGACTGGTATTTCGCTTAGTGCGTTGCAAAACCATTTTGGAACAGCCCGCAGCCTAACTTCGAAATTTTTTTTCTGAGTTTTTCCTTCGGTTACACGAGCTGAATCACAGTTAGTGAAAACGGCGGGCTGTTCCATGC
>JADBJO010003777.1:197500-207500 GCA_016801955.1 Conus betulinus
TTATAAAGATAAGCTGCCCCCTTTCCTCCCCCCACCCCGTTATAGTCTCCTCTCCTCCTTCCCACCCACCTACCCAGCCCCCTCAGACACACACACCCTCACCACACACGTCTTCCTTTGCCGTCTAGTTTAATTCTGTTTTCCTCCCGCCAGACCGATTCTCAAATGCTGGCTTTTTCAAGTCATGAAGCAAATCATCCGTGCGGACTGACACAGTTTCCAAAGTCTTGGTATCTCATAAACAACCACAACAAGCAGAACAACGGGACACACAGTAATCATCATCACACCATATTACAGACAACGGGAACGTTCACATCACAGAATCTCAGGGACTTTTTTTTTTCAGCTGCTACGCTAATCGTGGGTGAACCGTTTTCATTGCTTCGAGTTGTGCACACACACACACACATATATATATTCTTTTTTTTATTGAACATTTAGTAGCGTGGGAAAACAAGCGTAGGCTAACAATACTTCCCTCATTATAATAATTACTTGACAAATAAAAAAAAAATGTCGGGGGGGGGGGGGGGAGGGAAGAGAACTTAGCAAACAATAAAGAAGGCGGGGAAGGGGGTGGATGAAATGAGGAAAAGAGAATGAGGAAAGTATGTTATAAATGTTAAACCCTTCGCCAATATAGCATCTGGGAAACATTTTCATCCCTCCTGAAGACAGATCGATCACACATTACGTGCTCCTAGACCTTTCGTCCGTGGGATCGGGCTCTTTAGGGAGGCACTGCTGTCTGTGTTCGTGCTTCCTTGGCGTCAAACGGAAATACAACACAGTCCATAATTCTGTGGTGTTCTCACCACCAAGGGTTCAAACAAACAAGCAAAAACACACCCAGCAGCACCCCAAAGCAACCACCGAAGGGTAGTAAAGTGAAACAAAGAAAAAGAAAAGTGTGGTAAGGAAATAAGTCGCTGAAAAAACTAAAATCATTATGTAAGCAGTATAAAGCGTAGAAAAGAGGTTTTTTTTTTTTTGAGCCTATGGTTGAGGATGTATTCAAGGATGCAAGGGAGGTTAAAAAAAAAATGTGTATAGATAGATAGATAGACAGACATACATATATACTTGCTTCCCCCCCCCCCCCCCCCCCCCCCCCCCCCACCCCCCCCCACCCCCCACCCCACCCCCCCCCCCCCCCCCCCCCCCCCCCCCCCCCCCCCCCCCCCCCCCCCCCCACCCCCCCCCCCCCACACCCCCACCCCCCCCCCCCTCCAATTTGAAACTGTTCAACTGGTTTTTTTCCCCGCTACTAGATTGTTCAATATATATATATATATCATATACAAAAGGTATCTTTGGAGGATCCCATATCGTACAAGCTGCAATCAAGAGGTACTTGATGAAGTATGGATGAATAGAAACGATTAATTATTAGACTTCTTTTTACCGCGAGGACAAAGCGAACTGGACAACAGCAACAACAACAACAACAACAAAGAAAAAAAGAAAAGAAAAAGAAATCAAAATTTCAATGCGACCAAAAAAAAAAGAAAGAAAGAAACAACACAAAACAAACAAGACACATCAAGGAAGGACCAACCATAAATGGCTAATAGTAATGCAGAATGAATCTCTCGTAGTCATACTAGTCGTGGATATTAACTAGCTGATTGCAAGAATACAGCAAGAACAGTAGCCTGTTTATAAACTGTTTAAATGAGAGAACAACAACAAAAAGCATTCAAACTTTATGTATATATAAAAGAAAGCCAAGTAAACGTGCCACAAAGGGAGAGAATCAGTGGGCGACGTTTTGAAAACGCAAGTAGAGACAATCACGCTTTCGTCCTAAGGCCTTTCATCAGAGATGAAGCACGCTTTTCCTGTGTGCTGCTTCTCAACAAGTCTGTGTGAAGGATTAAGTTTGTTCCTGTGGGAACTCGTTCACAACTTCATTATATTCACACAGACACGTGTGCATGAGTGCGCGCGCGCGCGCGCACGTGGTTGTGTGTGTGTGTGTGTGTGTGTGTGTGTGTGTGTGTGTGTGTGTGTGTGTGTAAAAGACTAATGCTTTCGTGTGCGTGTGTGTGTATATATAAAAAAGATGTTTTTCGTGTGTGTGTGTGTGTGTGTGTGTGTGTAAAAAACCGAAGTTTTCGAATCAGCCTCAAGATCGGAAAGTCGTGCTGTCTCCTTCTTCAGGATCTAAATGCATGTTAGTGACAGTCTCAACAGCACAGTTTGATCATAACGTCAGCAAAACGACAACGTCATGGTTGCGTCATTTTTAAACAACTCATCACAAGAACGCGAAAGCCACAGAAAGCGTCATCCATAGCCTGATGCCAGGCAAAACTACTCTTCATCAGCAATTCCCACAGGAGCGTCGCACCAAGCCCTTTTGGGAACATGGTAGCGTAATGATATTACTGCAAATGCCGGCGCAAGGGTAACAGAAAATTCGAGACAGAAAAAGGACGCGATCAAAAATCAGTCAGAGCTGATGACATACTCAGATATTTAGTAACTGGGTGCTTTAGCTGAGACGATGAGCTTCCGTAGGTGTCTTTGAAGCCCGAAGAGAGAGAGAGAGAGAGAGAGAGAGAGAGAGAGAGAGAGAGAGAGAGAGAGAGAGAGAGAGAGAGAGCGGATGGGAAGGAAGTAGAGGGATGGAGGGGAGGGCCCTTTTACCTAACATCCCCTCCCCCCACCCCCATCCCGAAACAAAGGATGAAATTCTGTTTGTCGTGCTGGAAGGAGGAGGGAGGGAGGGGGGGGGGGGGGGGAGGAGGAGGGAGGGAAAGTAGTGTAGGAAGGGGCAAGAGATGTATGCAGGAGGGATGTTTGTCATGTTGATTAATCCCAGCAAGCTGGACTGTATGCTGTGAGTCACACACACACACACACACACACACACACACACACACACACACACACACACGCACACACAAAATATGAAAAAAAAAAATAAAAAAAAAACAAAAAACTTCAAAGAATAAAATTCAAGAGTTGACAACGCCAGCACCAGACAAAATGGCGAGAACAGACAAGTTTGTAGCCAAAAGACACTACTACTACCCTCCCCCCCCCCCCCCCATGCCCCCACCTCTCCCTGCACCGCACCTTCATCCCAACCCCCTACATCAATCCCCCCCCATCCTCCCCTCCACTTAAAAAAAAAAGAAAAAAAACAAGAAAAAAAAACAACCAACCAACCAACCAACCCCGAATTGCCCAGGTGAGTATACAGTTTTACACGTTTGTTCATCTGAAATGGATATCAACCACACCAAAAACAAAACAACAAACAAACAAACTAAAACGCCAAGTATCAAACGCCGCACGCGCTTCACACAGCAGTTGAATCATTTCCCTCTCACTCTCGGAATGACGTCACTTTGATGACGTCACAGTGACGTTTCCCATCAGCTCCCCCTCACAAGGTCACGAGGAGTTGTCCAGTTCACGGATGGCTTGAGCGAAAAATAATGATCGCACGTTCGATTTTTAGTTTGTTTTTGCTTGTTTGTTTTGTTTTTGTTTCTCTGAATTCTGCAGGCAACAACAATAACAACAACAACAAAACACGGCTCACAGCAACACTCACTGCATTCCTGGTAACCGAGACAGGGCCAAACGCATTGCGACTGACCTCTTTGTGATGACGGTAAGGTACCACGCGATCTTTGCGCGTCTTTCTGCTGCCAAAAAAAAAAAAAAAAAAAAAAAAAAAAAAGCAAGATGCCTCGAAGTGAGAACGGCAAAGGATAGTGAAATGAATAGAGGTAGACCAGTACTGTTGCACCCGAAGTGTAGCCGACGCTTGAGTACTGCTAAGTACAGTTGCACTTGGAAAAATCAGCACCGTCCTCCCCCACTCCCCCCCCCCCTCCCCCGCCCCGTCGACGACAATAGTGCGTGCGAGCAGGTTCTTGATCCATACAGTCTGCTGCTGCCAGTGTAACTTCCGCAGAGCCTGCAACAGATAAAAAGAAAAAAAAGCGTTCAACAGGTCAGAAATAAATAAACGAAAGACCGTTTGTAGAGTTCTGTCAAAAATCTCAACTTCTTGAACTCGAGCCAAAACGACCAAATAGGAACCCATCGCTTAGTGCTAAAGCAGCGCTTCTTTATCAACAAGCAGTACCAAACGAACGTCGCAAATACAGACTTCATTCCTTCTCTCCCCCTCTCCCCTCTACCTGTCTGTCTGTCTGTCGGTCTGTCTGTCTCTCTCCCCCCCCCCTCTCTCTCCCCCCCCCCCCTCTCTCTCTCTCTGTGCATCTGTCACTCTCTCTCTATATCACTCTCTCTCTCTGTCTCTGTCTCTTTTACATTTCAGTCCTTCTTTCCTTTTCAAAACTGTCTTTACTTAGACGCGGACGAAGGGTCTGCTATGGGGGGAGGGAGAGGGGGGGGGGGGGGGGGGGGGGAGGGGAGGCGGACGTAGGAAGTGGGTGGGGGAGGTCAGCACACCCCCTTACCCCCACACCACTCTTCCCCCCGCTTTTATGATTCCTCTATCTCGGTTTGGGACTCCCCTCTCTCCATCCCACGCCCCCCCCCCCCCCCCCCCCCCCCCCCCCCCCCCCCCCCCCCCCCCCCCCCCCCTTCCTTCTGTCCTCAGTACTTGATCGGCCTATCTTTCTCCCTATCTCTCAATCACCAAGTCCTTTGACAAAGCTGTATCTATTATTTAGGTCATCTGATGAAGACATGTTTGGGGGATACATTCTACGCCTATCTTTAGTTGTTGTTGGTGTTGTTGTTGTTGTTGTTCTTCTCCTCCTCCTTCTTCTTATTCTTCTTGCCCTTCTTCTTCTTGTTCTAGTTCTAGTTCTTGTTTTTGTTTTCCTCCTCCTGCCCCTCCTCCTTCTTCTTGGTGCTGTTACTCCTCCTCGTCCTGCCTTGACTCCCTGAGGAGTCATCTGGGCACGGCCCTGAAGAACAGTCATCAGGTGCCTCCAAATCTAACGGTTGGGTTGACTCAGCACCTGCCCTCCCTTTCCGTTCTGCAATGTCGTCAGTCCATCTGCGTGCGTGTCCCCCGTCTTCCCGTCCATGTCCCTCCTACGACAGTTTCCCGTTTGCCTGTTCCGGCCAGGCCACTGGAATTAGCTGTCCAGCCACACTGACGTAGTTGTCTTTCCTGAACCGATGTCATTGGATATTTATGTCCCTTTGAACATTGTGTGCTACGCAAGTGCTGCTTTACACTGTTTAGAGTACTAACTTCGTATGTTTTGATTGTTTGGGGGTGTTTGAGTATTGACATTGTGTGTGTGTGTGTGTGTGTGTGTGTGTGTGTGTGTGTGTGTGTGTTGCTGATGTTTTGGGTATTTCCTTCGTGTATTTTGATTTTTGGAGGTATAACGTTTCAGTCTGCGTCGGCCACGTTGTTTAAGCTGGTTATTTTCAGGATCACTGCTGTTGGCTTCTTCAGGCAGTCTGTAAGCAGGCATTCTTATTGGCACGCCTGTCACCTGAGGCCACAGAGCCACAAGATCAAATCACAGGGAACGGAAGAACTGACGCGCGTGAAAAATCACGATTACTGCAGGAAAAAGACTGCCTTCAGGCGAAAATACGATGCTCCCATAACAAGCCAGCACACTTTCAAAGAAAAAAAAAAAAAAAACAAAACAAAACAAAACCCAAATGATATATGAATCTTCAGTCAACAGCGCACAAAAAATCTTATTTATTGAACAATACGTCAATTTCAGTTTGTTGAAAATGTTAACAGATATACATACCTGCCTTGTATGCGGGTTTCTCGTTGTCGGAAACGTTATACGTTAACAAGATGGATGTATCGGCCTATGTTTTGTTTTCTCGTCAGTTGAAAATGTTAACAAGATGGGGCGTACCAGCCTATATGTCATTTTCTCGTAGGTTGCAGATAATGTTAACAAAATGGGACGTACCAGCCTATATCCATTTTCTTGTTGGTTGTTGAAAACGCTAACAAGATGGGACGTACCAGCCTATATGTCATTTTCTCGTTGGTTGTTGAAAATGTTAACAAGATGGGACGTACCAGCCTACATGTCATTTTTCTCGCTGGTTGTTTAAAAACCTTGCCAAATGGAATGTACCAGCCTGTGTGTCGTTTTCTCATCAGTTGTTGAAAACATCTTACAAAAAGATGGATATATGTGGTTTTCTCGTTGATTGTTGGATACATTAGCCTACATGTCGTTTTTTTTTTTTCGTCTGCTAACACATAAAATCGATGATCTGGTTTCTGTTTCGTAGCCACAAAAGGTGATGAAACAAAAGAACAGGCCATTTAAAAAAATGGTTTAAAAAAAAAAGAAAAAAGCTGAGTTCTCCAAAATCAATACAAGTCCTCAAAAACAGACAAATTCTGAAAAATACGTTTTGAAATTACGTGGGTATACAAGCCTAAGCATGGACATCAATCATCTGAGCGCAGAACAAGATTCCAAAGGAAAGGACTGCACTTACTTGCATATAAAAGGCGGTACAATGAAAACAACATCAGCAATGAAAACTAATAACAACTAAAAGGACACTGAGGACAGCGCAGACCTTCACCAAATGCGAATAGATCATATATCCACAGTGCGGATCCGCCCCCTCCACACACACACACACACACACACACACACACACACACACACACACACACACACAAGCCACATTCACCGTTTTTACCAAGTTTCGTTTCAACTGGTCAAGTATTTTTTGCATAATCCTGATAACTGAGAGACAAATAAACGGGATGTTGGTGAAAACGTAGTTTTCTTAGTAGCGGCACTAACAGAAGATGCACAGCTGAAAATGCACACAGAGCGTGTTGTGTTTAAAGACAACAGCAACAACAAAGGCCAGCAAATGTCGTCAGCAAACATGCTAGAAAATATGTGCAGCACAAGCATCCACTATCTCCAACACCACCACCACTACCACCACCATTACCACATCATCACCACCACCATCACCACTACCACCACCACCACGATTACCACCAGCTCCTTCCACCTGACCTCCTCCATCCACTTCTGCCCTCCTCTATTACCCCGCTTTGCCCAACTGTTTCCTTCCTAGAACAACCTTTTTCAAGTGTTCTTGGCTTGATCGCCGAAAGGAATACCATCTGTACCCTCAAACCCAAGAGGAACTCTACCAAGACCCTAACAAACTACCTCATGATTAAAAACATCGTCCGCCCCTGTAAATCTTCATAGGGACGAGAACTCATTTATCAGCAGCCAGAGTAACACGATTTTCATAATGTGTGATTGTACCACAACTGTAGATCTAGATTTAGAAATTCACGCGACAAGACTGAAGCATGACGATTGCTGACACTCGGGTCTGTCCTTGGGATGGTCAATGGGGACAAACCTGGCAGCGAAATGAAAATCACAGGAAGAAACATTCCAGCCTGGTCATGCAGGTCGGTGCTTGACGTCAGGAAACTCTACGGAATCAGAATTCGTTAAACTGGAAGTCTGAGAGCAGGTATGTATATTATTCTTTCAGAGTTTTTCGTTTGCCATTTCCCCCTGACATTCCACGCTCTGCCAGATGTATCAATATCTAGAATGACGTCAACAATTCTCTTACGTCAAACGTTTAAATGTGATTCATTTATACGTCATTTCAGCACTTGGCAGTGAATGAAATCAAAATATAAACGCCCATACATGCTTGAAAGACCAGTATTTGTCGATATAATTACATTTAAGACCTTTTGAATTACCGACTAGCTCAGTTTACTATAAAATAAAATCATCAAGCTGGTTTCTAGCAAATGTTTTATCTTGATAATTAAGCTAATCAGCGGAGACTGAGTGATATAACATCGGTCCCAAACGTGTTGAAAAGGCAATTTCCAGTTGATGGTCACTGTCCTTGACACGTTGCACTAACCTTTATGCACAATATTGAGCGTACCATCTTCACAGTCAAGACAGGTTAAAAGCAGACATTTTTTTTGTGACAGATTGAAAGTAATCCTAAGCTATTCCTGCCTTAATCAAGGCACACTGTGATGTTTAAAGAAACTGCAATAATCCCAAAGTACGCAACGAAGCGCCAAATTCCCAAAGGCACCGACCCAGTAGCTAGTTACATTAAGACAATATCCCATTAGATCATACATGTGTAAACGAAGCTCTGAAATCTAAAAGAACTGACACGTTCTCTTTGACAAGAAACGACATCCTCAGATGGCGAAAGGCTCTGTTTTAAGTCTCGCGATCGGCTGAGCGACAGACAACATCACTCCAGGGTCGACTGCCTGACCCTTAACATAAAGCAGTGACGCTGAACACGTCGAAAGACTCTGTACTCTGTACTGACCTGATCCCGCGGGGGTCTAGGAGACCAGATTCTCCTTGAAAGGCTCGTAGTTGGGGATGGTGTGGGGGGTACTTGACGTGCCACACCGTGTGGAAACATGAACTCGATGCGGTCCTGGCAGTGCTTGCCGCAGGACGGGCAGCGGAACGGGTAGTCCTCGTAGGGCAGGTGCAGGCTCTCGTGCAGGTGGAACATGGTGAAGTCGGAGAACACGATGTTGCAGTGGTGGCAGTGGTGGATCCCGTTGTCCGCCACCACGGGCGTCGCCGACGTGGTGGTGACGTCACGCTTCTCCTCGCTCTCGGACTCACTGCCCGGGGTCCTGAGCGTGGGGATGGGGCCGTCGTCATGGAGGTAGACGTCCCTGGACCGTCTGCAGGCCTCGGAGTCCGAGGCCGGGCGACCCCCAGCCTCTTGTTCAGGCTGAGGTCCATGATGCTGTCGCAGGTCTGTTTCTGGGACTCTCCGACTACGCCTTTGCCCTCGTCCTGCGTCTCTCCGTTCCTGTCGTCGCACAGGGCGGCGGGGAGCAGTGGGGGCATGGGCACGGAGACGCGGCCCGACTGGGGCTCTGACGAGCTGGAGGGAGAGTGGCGAAAACTGTTGAAAGAGGGCTGGGGTGAGAGTGGGGGTGGGAGTGGCGCAGAGCCAGGGCGGTTCCCAGCGGAGCTGAGGGAGGTACGGGCGAGGGGGGACTGCCGGGGTAGGGCCCATGACCCACGGAGAGCAGCATGTGGGGAGGGCGGAGGTGGGCGGGGACAGACATGGGGCCGCGGCCGGTGGTGGAGGGAGGCAGGAAGGTAGGGTTGACGGCTCTGCTGCAAGCTGGAGGACCCGTGCTGCAAGCTGCACAGACTGTGCTGCAGAGCGGCGGCGTTGTGCCGTGCATCGGAAGACCCATGCTGCAGTCCAACGGGACTGTGCTGCAACGCGGCGGAACCGTGCTGCTGCATGCCGGAATGGTTGTGCTGCAAGGTGGCCGGGCAGTGCTGCAGACCAGCGGAGGGGCTGTGTTGGAGCGCCTCCGGCCCTTGGGAGGGACCGTTGAGCATCATCCGTTTTTGCTGACCATGCCCCCGCGCCTCCCCTAACCCGCACGGCCCTGACGTCGGCACGGAGTTCATGACCCCTGAAGACGATCCGTGGAGATGGTTCGGTTGGCACGGCTCCTTCAAACACGGAGCCCACCCTGGTTCTGGGAGACCGGCACCCCGTCACCCCTTCCTTGGTGTTCATCATGGGGGGGTTGGGGGGCTGGGGGAAGAACGGGGCCTGCGTGGCGGCAGAGCCGTGCACGTAGCCTTCGTAGGTCAGCGCGCGCTGCAGCAAGGCTCTCTCTGCTGCATGGCGAAGGCTTGGTAGGCCGCCAGGTTGACCTGTGACCCCGCGCCCGCTCGCCCCGCCCCCTGCCGGAAGCCGTGCACCTTGCCGCGCATGTGCACGTTACGCTCGTGACGTCGAAGGTCATTGGACTGTGTGAAGCTGCGGTGACAGATCTTGCACTTGTATGGTCTCTCCCCCGTGTGGACACGTTCGTGCACCTGCAACAAACCGGCAATGACAGTATGAATCGTGAACAGCTCATTTCGTACAGCACCGGACTCGTTTCGGGGGGGGGGGGGGGGGGGGGGGGGGGGGGGGGGGGTGAGCGGGGGGGGTGATGAGGGGAGGGGGGGGGGGGGGGGGGGGAACTCTCCTGGAG
>JADBJO010003777.1:210000-225000 GCA_016801955.1 Conus betulinus
AAGAACCCCCCCCCCTCCCCCAAACCAAAACCAAAATTAAAACAATGTTACTATCCTACACAGTATGTGCCAAACGTCATGCTCTGCTGGCTGAATTGCTGACTTCCTTCAAAGGCCCTTAATTAAAGCAACATCCAAACCGTTCAGAAAAAAGCCGTAGTAAAGCCGTACTCAACGGGGGCGCTGATCTGTGAAAATGGTATCACACATCCTTAATGACGTCTCTGGCTCGCTTGGAATTTAATGAACATTTTTTAAACAAAATACTATCGTTACGTAGGCAAATTTTGTCAGCGACATTTTTCAACTGTCTATTAAAAAGGTTTTAAAATGCACCAACATGTATTGTTTTGACATCCACGTGGTGTATGGAATTTCCAAGAACAAATGTGCACACACACACACACACACATGGGTACTTTCACGCATACAAAAAGAGTCGGGCCATTACAACACTTGAAATGTTGCAAATTTTCATCTACCATCCCACCCCCCACCCCCCCGCGCCCCTCTTTTCATCCACCCCATCCCTCTAACCTATTTTTTTTTTAACGAAAAAAATTAGACCATCTGAATTAAGTCCCTTGTCATCCAGCTGGGTCCAACTCAAAGGCTCTTTATTTAGGGTTTAGGTGTGTTTGTGTGTGTTTGCCTTTCGGCGAACGTTACGACTTTCATTCTGAACTGGGTAGTAGAACGCCGAGTGCATTTTGTGATTGTTGTTTTAACGAAACGTAAGAAAAAGGTGAGAAGATTTTATTAAAAAACAAAAGAGAGATCGGTGGGGTAGAAAGGCAAAGAAGGACAATTCTTGAAACACACAGACGCGCGCGCGCGCACACACACACTACTCTCTCTCTCTCTTTCCGCGCGCACACACACACACACTCTCTCTCTCTCTCACTCTCTCACACACGGATACACGCGTGTGCGTGCATACGGTTTCTTCTCTGAAAGAAACTCTAGCATCATCACGGACTTGGAACCGCATCCAAAAGAAAGCTACCCGTCTTCCCCCCCCCCCCCCCCCCCCCTTCCTCCTCCTCCACAGGATGCAACAATTACCGCAAGGGCAGTCAGTGCCAGTTGGCGGACCCCCTAGACAGACACACGGAAAGAGAAGTGTAGGCTGGCAGCACCGTGACAAAGGGAGCTAATTGAGTGAGAGGGGGGGGGGGGGGGGGGGGGGGTCGCTGCACGTCGTCTGATTGCAAAATGTCAGCTGAACGGTTTCACTAGCCGCCTGATCGGGTTTCACTTGTATGATGATGGCGTTTCTCCCCCCCACCCCCACCCCCGTTGCCCTCCCCTCCCCCCACCTCCCCAGCACACACCGTCAATAGTCCGGTCACGTGGTCTTCGAGCAGTCACACTAACAGCACCCCCCCCCCCGGGTACGTGTGGTTGTCGGGACTCATGGTACAGGCGAGTGATGTTGGGTGTATTGGAGTGGTCTGGGTAGGCGAGTGGCGCTGGGGGGGGGGGGGGGGGGGGGGGGGGGGTTGAGCAGTTTTAGGTATAGGCGAGTGATGTTAGGTGTGTTGGAGCGGTTTTAGGTATAAGCGAGTGATGCCGGGTGCTTTTCAGCGCTTTTAAGTATAGGCGAGTGATGCTGGGTGTGTCTTTGAGCGGTTTTTTAAGTACAGGCGAGTGATGCTGGGTGTGTTGAGCGGTTTTCAGTATAGACGAGAGATGCTGGGTGTGTTTGAGAGGTTTTCAGTATAGAGGAGAGATGCTGGGTGTGTTTGAGCGGTTTTCTGTATAGGCGAGTGATGCTGGGTGTGTTTGAGCAGTTTTCAGTATAGGCGAGTGATGCTGGATATGTTGAGCGGTTTTCAGTATAGAAGAGAGATGCTGGGTGTGTTTGAGCGGTTTTCAGTATAGAGGAGAGATGCTGGGTGCGTTTGAGCGGTTTTCAGTATAGAGGAGAGAAGCTGGGTGTCTTTGAGCGGTTTTCAGTATAGACGAGAGATGCTGGGTGTGTTTGAGAGCAGTTTTCAGTTTAGGCGAGTGATACTGGATATGTTGAGCGGTTTTCAGTATAGGCGAGTGATGCTGGGCGTGTTTGAGCGGTTTTCAGTATAGGCGAGTGATGCTGGTGTGTGTTTGTGCGGGTTTTCAGTATAGGCGAGTGATGCTGGGTGTGTTGTTTGTGTGGTTTTCAGTATAGGCGAGTGATGCTGGGTGTGTTTGTGCGGTTTTCAGTATAGGCGAGTGATGCTGGGGTGTGTTTGTGTGGTTTTCAGTATAGGCGAGTGATGCTGGGTGTGTTTTGCGGTGCGGTTTTCAGTATAGGCGAGTGATGCTGGGTGTGTTTGTGCGGTTTTCAGTATAGGCGAGTGATGCTGGGTGTGTTGTGTGTGGTTTCAGTATAGGCGAGTGATGCTGAGTGTCTTTCAGCAGTTTTCAGTATAGGCGAGTGATGCTGCGTGTGTGTGTGTGTGTGTGTGTGTGTGTGTGTGTGTGTGTGTGTGTGTGTGCGTGCGTGCGTGCGTGCGTGCGTGCGTGCGTGCGTGCGTGTGGTGCGTGCGTGCGTGTGTGTGTGTGTGTGTGTAATTTGACACTGTTAGTTGTGATGTGTGGTGGACAGCACGCCAACTCGTCAACAGCAGACAGACACAGAGCCAACTGCACTACCAGAACACAGGAAGAGGTGCATGCCTGCAATATGCAAGATGGGACTCCAACCAGAGCCAGACAAAGATATTGTTCCTGGCCCTCCTGGTTCTTTGTCTGAAGTATTCTCGCATATGCTGGGTGCAGTCACCCACCGATTCCAATCGCTACCCGTTTGAAACAGCGACGCTTGAGGTGACTGTCTCTAAGAAGTCAACCTCGGTTATGCAGCCTCCATCCCACTTCTAAACCCTGTGTGGAAGACTTAAATCCCAGCTTCCGTGTGTGAAGGCACGAAAGAAAGCAAGAAAGAAAGAAAGAATGAAAGAATGAATGAAAGAAAATAAAAGAAAAAGAAAGAAAAAGAAAGAAAAAAAAAAAAAGAAAGAAAGAAAGAAAGAACAAATAAAAAACAAATATAACAGAGAAAGAAAGAAAAAAAAAAGAAGAAAAAAAGCAAAAAAAAAAAAAAAAAAAAAAAAAAAAAAAAAAAAAACAAAAAAAAAAAAAAAAAAAAAAAAAAAAAAAAAAAAAAAAAAAAAAAAAAAAAAAAAAAAAAAAAAAAAAAAAAACTTTGCGCGAACGTTCAAAAAAAAAAAAAAAAAAAAAAAAAAAAAAAAAAAAAAAGGAAAACTTTTCGAACGTTCAATCCCATCCCCATCCTTCGTCGAGTAATAAGAAAAGAAAGAAAGACAGACGGAAAGAAACAAAGAAAGAAAGAAAAAAAAAACAAAAAGAAAATTAAGAAAGAAAAGCTTTGCGCGCAAATTCTAACCATCCCCACCCTTGGTAGAGGAATAAGAAAGAAAGAAAGAAAGAAAGAAAGAAACGAACAAGGAACAAAAGAAAGTTAAGAAAAGGAAAACTTTGCCTGCACATTCGGTCTCAAACCCCATCCTTCATCGAGGAATAAGAAAGAAAGAAAAAGAAAGAAAGAAAGAAAGAAAAGAAAGAAAGAAAAGAAAGAAAGAAGAAAGAAAGGAAGTAGAAAGAAAAAGAAGAAAGAAGAAGGAAGGAAAAGAAAGAAAGAAAGAAAGAAAGAAAAAGAAAGAAAGAAAAGAAACGAACAAAGAAAGTTAAGAAAAGGAAAACTTTGCCTGCACATTCAATCCCAACCCCATCCTTCATCGAAGAATAAGAAAGAAAGAAAGAAAGAAAGAAAGAAAGAAGCAAACAAAGCTAAGAAAGAAAACCTTTGCGCGAACCTTCAATCCCATTCCCGTCCCTCATGAAGGAGAGGGGTCATAGTGTTCCGGAAGGATGCCGTCCCTTTGCCCCAAGCATGCGCAGTGCTGTCTACCTTAATGGCGGGATTCAAAACGGTCACATACGCAAAAATTTCTTCTCAGAGCTTTCTAGCCGAGGAACAAAGAAGATCATCATTATCATTATCGTTTTTCTTTCTTTCTCTCTGTCCCTCTTTCTCTTCGCTTTTTTGCCCCCCCCCCCCCCCCCCCCCCCCCCCCCCCCCCCCCCCCCCCCCCCCCCCCCCATCCACACGCGCCAGTGACAGGAAGCACGCGCCTTGTGACGTGTTTGCACGTGCTCTGGGTCGGGGTGACCTTCGCGTTGTCTGTCATCGAGCAGAATTTTTTGTGTGTGTGTCTTCGTGATCTTGTTCACAACCTTCCAAGACACTGGTGGTTTTCATTTTATTTTATTTATTTTTTTTTTTTCTATCTTGCTCTGTTGTTTCAACGATAATACTGGGCAAATGTCGTGTGTGTGTGTGTGTGTGTGTGTGTGTGTGTGTGTGTGTGTGTGTGTGTGTGTGTGTGTCTGTGTTTTTTTTTTTTTATTTCTTCACCGGAGGCCACACACACAGCATCCTTGTAGAAGCTCAGATCGAACTTTATTTCTTCTCTCTCTCTCTTTTTTTTTTCGATTCGATTCGATTCTATGGTGCCGCCTTCCATTGTTATTAAATGTTTGTTATTTTGTTTATTTATTTATTTATTTATTTTTTTTGGTTTGTTTTCTCTATTTATTTGATTTTTCAACAACAACAACAAAATCTGTCTGCCCTTCTCAAGTCTATCGCTCTTAGCCTTGTGTGCTTCCGATGATGCCGCCATCTTGACGGCGTTTTTTCCCCCCATCTCTTTTTCTCCCCGTAGCTCACGTGTATTGCGTTTTTTTTTTTTTTTTTTTTTTTTTTTTTTTTCTTTCAACTCTGTCGCTTTGCTTGCTGATGTCGTCTATTTACCTGTTTGTTACTCTCGACTGACGCACCTTGTTAATTTGAGTTCGATTTCCCACTTTATTTTATTTGTTTATGTCTAAGGTTTCCCGTGACTTTTACAGCCTGGCAAAGGGGAACGACTCTTCTTTCCCTCCCTCCGAGCAGGGTGACCTGATATGGTGCTGGAGGTTTTTTTTTTTTTTTTTTTCAGTATTTTTTTTACTTTATTCTAAAAGCCTGCCGCCTCTGTCTACGCGATCTTCCTGTCAACAAATCAATACAGTGGTTAAAGTGCCTCGTCGTCGTCGTCGTCGTCGTCGACGCCGTGGTTCTTGGGTTCGAATTCCGATCTTGGCACATGATTTTTGCGCTGAAAATAGATCCAACATATCCATTACTGTCTGCGCGATCCGTCCTCGGAAGAAAAAAAAAAAAAAAGGATCTGCACATATTTTTTGTTTAAAGCTGCGAGAGGTAAAACTCGTGGTGCATCAGACACACTGTACACCTGCCCCTCTCGTTCCTTCTGAACCAACGGGATGTTAGAGAGAGAGAGAGAGAGATGAGAGAGAGAGAGAGAGAGAGAGAGAGAGAGAGATCCCTCCCTCCCCCTTCCCCCTCCCCCCCCCCTCCTCCCCCCCCCTCCCAACCCTCAGGACTTTCTTTTCTCCTTCCCTCGCTGTCTCCTCTCCGATCCTGCAGGGACGGTGGTTTGTTTACTGTATTCTGAATCATGTGGAAAGGGAGATGATCAGTCCCATAGAGTATGCAGTTCTTTGTTTACTGTATTCTGAATAACGTGGAAAGGGAGATGATCAGCTCCACAGAGTATGCAGTTCTTTGTTTACTGTATTCTGAATAACGTGGAAAGGGAGATGATCAGCTCCACAGAGTATGCAGTTCTTTGTTTACTGTATTCTGAATCATGTGGAAAGGGAGATGATCAGGCCCCATAGAGTATGCAGTTCTTTGTTTACTGTATTCTGAATCATGTGGAAGGGAGATGATCAGCCCCATAGAGTATGCAGTTCTTGTTTACTGTATTCTGAATCATGTGGAAAGGGAGATGATCAGCCCCATAGAGTATGCAGTTCTTTGTTTACTGTATTCTGAATCATGTGGGAAAGGGAGATGATCAGCCCCATAGAGTATGCAGTTCTTTGTTTACTGTATTCTGAATAACGTGGAAAGGGAGATGATCAGCCCCATAGAGTATGCAGTTCTTTGTTTACTGTGTCTGAATCATGTGGAAAGGGAGATGATCAGGCAGGCCCCATAGAGTATGCAGTTCTTTGTTTACTGTATTCTGAATCATGTGGAAAGGGAGATGATCAGCCCCATAGAGTATGCAGTTCTTTGTTTACTGTATTCTGAATCATGTGGAAAGGGAGATGATCAGCCCTATAGAGTACGCAGTTCTTTGTTTTACTGTATTCTGAATCATGTGGAAAGGGAGATGATCAGCCCCATAGAGTACGCAGTTCTTTGTTTACTGTATTCTGAATCATGTGGAAAGGGAGATGATCAGCCCCATAGAGTATGCAGTTCTTTGTTTACTGTATTCTGAATCATGTGGGAAGGGAGATGATCAGCCCCATAGAGTATGCAGTTCTTTGTTTACTGTATTCTGAATAACGTGGAAAGGGAAATGATCAGCCCTTTAGAGTATGCAGTTTCTTGTTGACTGTATTCTGAATAATGTGGAAAGAAATCAGCCACATAGAGTACGCAGTTTTTTTTTTTATACTGTATTCTGAATAATGTGGAAAGGGAGATGATCAGCCCTATAGAGTACGCAGTTCTTTGTTTACTGCATTCTGAAGAATTCGGCAAGGGAGATGATCAGCCCCGTAGAGTATGCAGTTCTATAACGAGTGTCTGTCAACTCCTCTCTCCAGTTCACGATTAATGAACGAACAAAAGGCCTAGGGTGAGCAACAGGCCTCCACCTTTCACGTTCTCCCTTTCCCCCTTCCCAGGACTCTAGAGAAATTCTTGGCGAAAGCTCAGTGCTCAGTCGGCGAAAAGAAAAACCCTATCTGAATGAAATGCCGTCCCCCCCCCCCCCCCCCCCCCCCCCCCCACACACACACACACACACTCTCACTCTCTCTCTCCCCCCCTTCTCTCTTGAAACTGATCTGGAAGGGCAGGAACGCCTCCATGTGACACAAAATCAGGGTCTTGCGTGCACCGGGATATTCCATCCCCCTGTGCGCATGCGAGACAGGAACCCTCAGAGAGGATCTGGACAGAAGAATCCAAAGTCATGGAAATGAGATGTTACAAAAAGACACTCACCACCATATACACTGATTGTGTTACCATTTAACGAGTGCGTCAGACCACTAAGCAGTACATGAAACCATCCGAAAATCCAGAGAAATGTAGATGGAAGAAGACGGTGGTGGAGAAAGTATGTAACCATGTTGCTAATAGCCCGACCGACCGCAAAGGGCTATATCAGGGTTGTCACCACGCTGAAGTGAACCCACAAGTCATTCATTCACACACCCTTTAAAATACATCTTCTAAAAAGATTCCAGAAATTTTGCTGAAAATCTCACTACTGTAAAATATCAGATCAGATTAAAAAAAAATGTTAATCTCTTTCAGAAATCCAAAGCTCACATCAGATGGAACATCTCTGAACAAGGTTTTCATGGAGTCTGCTGTAAATTTTTTTTATGTCTCCTATCATACAAGTCCCAGCACTCTAAAAGAATATGTTTCATCGTAAATGGTACAAGACATGGAATGCATCAAAGAGCTTTTTCACTCTTTAAAAGTTACGAATGACTAAAATACGAATGGCCAGTGTGCAGTCGACACAAAACGTTTTTCTTCTTTGCGAACACCAGAGGTAGATGAGAGGAACTCTTTTAGGTTTGGACGGGTCTGGAAAAAAAATTGTTATCCGTCTGTGTATTCCAGTGCTCCTGCCAGAGGTCTCTGGTACAATCATTAACTTTCGGTTTAAAATCTGAGTAGGGGATAGATAATTATGTTGGACAGCTTCTTCGCCGTCGCATTTTTGGCCGAACGATCAGCCATGTCATTTTCCCCGAATGCCAGCCAACTTGACAGGGAACGCAAGCAAGAACAATGCTGTGACCTTTCGCTTTCAAAGAGGTCAGTCAGTTAATCAGTCAGTCGTTCCCTTGACCGCTAGGGTCGTTGGGGGGACGTGATGAAGCAGCTGCCGTTTCTCTCTCCAAGCTCTTCTGTTGGTGGCTGTCGTGAGGAGATCTGGCATGGTCATTTCGGTCCAGTCCTTTATATTGTCGGACCAGCTCTTCCTCTACCGTCCTCGTCTGCGCCCCCTCCTTCAACGGTACCTTGGAGGATGGTTTTGGAGAGGGTGTTGTGCCAAATGACGTGGCCAAACCATGCCATCTTCCGTCGTTTGACGGTTGCCAGAAGTGGTTCGTGGAGCCCAGCTAGGTTAGTAACCAGGTTCCGCACATAATCATCGGTCTTGTGTTCTCTTGTAGGAGATGCGGAGTAGTTTCCTCAGGCACCTGCTATGGTCTCAAACTCCTGAATTCTTATTTCTGTTTCGGCCATCAAAGAGAGGTAAAAAGCTAAAAAAAAAAAAAAACAGTTTTGAAGAAGGAGAAAGAGATGGACTGGACAACGCTGCAGAGTGGACAGGGAAACCATATGCAGAGACCCAGGCCCTGGGGACACAACCAACAGAACTGGGGGAACCTGGTGAACCGTTCTTCAGTGTGGCGGCCTGATGACCACTCTCCACGGCCTGATGACCACTCTCCACGACTTCTGAGGGGTAAGGAAAGAAAGGAAAAAGGGGAAAAAATCATGTTTGACTGTCATCAAGGCTACTTGACAACACAGCTGGACAGGTTTGGATTTGTTTGTTTTCTGTTCAGTCAGTGTTTGTTTGCTTGTTTGTTGTTTGTTTGACTGTCCACAAGACAACTTGACAACAGCTGAGCAGGTTTAGGGTAAGTCTTCTCTCCAGTCAGTCTCTGTGTGTTTGTTTGTTTGTCTGTTTGTTTGACTGTCCACAAAACGACTTAAAACAACAGCTGGTCAGTTTTAGAGTTTGTTTTCTGTCCAGTCAGTGTTTGTTGTTTGTTTTTGTGTCTGTTTGTTTGACTGTCCACAAAACAATTCGACAACAGACGGGCAGTTTTAGGATTTGTTTCCTGTTCATTTAATGTCTGTTAGTTTGTTTTGTTTGCTTGTTTGTTTGTCTGTTTCTTTGACTGCCCACCAAACAACTTGACAACAGCTAGACCCTGAACCTCCCCAGTTGTTGTCAAGGTTTTTTTTTGTGTGTGTGAACAGGCAAACAAACAAACACTTGACAGCAGCTGGGGAGGTACAGGGTTTTCTGTCCTGTTTGTTTGATTGTCTGCGGGGCACCTGTGTCCTCACATGACACAGGGCCGTGTACAGGGGTCTACGCCTGGACAGTACCAAGTCACTGTTCAAACATCAGGGCAACAGCCTGAGGCTGAGGAATGTCCCTTCATTTACCTCCATTTGCTTACGTGCTTGCCTCCCTTGGGTCTAACCACTGAGAGGTGAGGAGGGGCGGGGTTTGGGGAGATGGGGCGGGGGGTGGGGAAGGGTGAAATGTGAAGGGAGGGAAGAAGGCGGTGGGGGTCTTAAGTAAGTCTATACAGCAAAGGTGATGGATATCATTCAAAGGGGGCCACCAGTTCCAAAAGTTCTCATTTTTTACCGCTGCTGCTCCCTTTCCATCCGTCTTCCTCCCCCCTCCCCCCAATCTCCACCCCCGCTGTCTACCCCTAATTTTCCCTCCTTCCCCCCCCCCCTCCTTCCCCGAGTGCTATTCTTCGCCCAAGCGGTCTCTGATTTTAAACCTTTAAAGCTCGAAGAATCTAAAACATCTGGAAGGAAGCACAAACTACTTTGTAATTTTGATAAGCTTAGTTTCCTAAAGCAGAACACACACACACACACACACACACACACACACACACACACACACACACACACACACACACACGCAGACACACACACACACACACACAGACACACACACACACGCACACACACACAAACACACACACACACACACACACACACACAACGAAATTCTATTAAATTTATCTCTCAAAGTTTCAAAACGGAGTGACTGAGGGCGGAAAATGAAGCAAAGTTTAGAAAGAGAGGGGCTTAGTTACCGCCAAGGACATAGACAAACCAAGTACAGGACAAGACACAATACATTGCGACCGTGTCGTGTGCCGAATATGAGAAGATAAGTAGTTTCTCGTTCTTCGTTTTCACCGTCCTCAATGTTATTTGTTTTTGCCTGAAGAAGACCCAGGAGGTGGAAATGCATTGTGTCTTGTCCTGTACTTTGTCTATGTCCGTGGCGGTAACTAACCCCCTCTCTTTCTAACATTATCTCTTTTTTTTAAATCATGATTAATACTGTCATTATTATTATTTTCTTGTTAATAATATGTTGAATGTTCATCGTCACTGTTATCATTAGTTTCCTTTTCTATCGTTAAACAGTTCAGTTCACTATAGCCCAGACGACCATAAAACGCCGTTTGAGACGGTGGTCACATAGATACAAAAAATAGTTATATCTGTCATAAAAAACACACACACACACAAGAACAGATTTATATGCATACATGCTAATTCTGATAACATAATCATTCAGATATTACTGTCCTTACAGCGAATGAAACTATGTGGAGATGAGTGCACATGTCTCTCTGCTTTGTTTTCCTCAGATGTAAACAATCCCGTAACAAACAATCCCGTAACAAATAATCCAAAGAAAAAGAATCAAATGGGAATATGAATGAATATATGAAAGAGATAGATCAATAAAACAAGAAAGATCAATGACCGCAACAGCTGATAACACGCTACACTGAGCCTTCACCGATTCCACTTTTGAAGCTTTCCCTTCCTGCTCACCTGATTACGACAACAACAACAGCAGCAACCATCACCACTACCACCATAACAACAACTAACTAGCATGTTTAAAACTGAGAGAGAGAGAGAGAGAGAGAGAGAGAGAGAGAGAGAGAGAGAGAGAGAGAGTGTGTGTGTGTGTATGTGCGCGCGCGTGTGCGTGCTTGTGCGTGCGTGCGTGCGTGCGTGTGTGTATGTGTGTGTGTGTGTGTGTGTGTGTGTGTGTGTGTGTGTGTGTGTGTGTGTGTGTGTGAAGACTTGTCTTGAACTAAGATGGCTGAATGGACCGTAAGTGATGGGTGAGAAGGAAAAAAAAGAACATGAAAGTAAAGACAGAGAGGGTAAAAGGCAAAAGAAAAGAGTGTCAGAGAAGAGGAAACTAACGGCACAGAACGTCCAAAATGACAGGGATGTGAGTGAGGCTGAAACACCTGCCCGGCATCCCACGGAGAGTTAAAACATGTACAGACTTCCCTGAACTGTGAATTATGAACAGAATACAGAGAGAGAATAACAGAATTAACTTTGAACATGACACCATAAGGACCGAGAGAGGAAGAATTTTATCTTGAGGGTTGGAGGGCTATAGGAAGGGCTTACCAGGACGTTAAGGGGGGGGGGGGGGGGGGGGGGGGGGGGGCAGAGGCAGGTTTCGATTGCAGGCTGGTGGACCCTTGAGGTTTAATTTGAGTTGTAGGACTAGAGGAAGAGTTCATCTTCAAGTTGGAGGATCAGTGAATGGGTTTATCTGGAGGTTTTGACACCAGGCAGAGGATTGACATTGAAGTTTTGAAGCACCAGAGATACGGCTTACCTTGACCTTGAGCTTCAGGACCAGAGAGAGGAACTATCCTGGATGACCAGAGATAGAGCTTACCTTGACCTTGAGGTTTAAGGACCAGAGAGAGGAACTATCTTGGGTGTCCAGAGAAAGTGCTTACCTTGGGGCTTAAGGACCAGAGAGAGGAACTATTTTGGATGACCAGAGAAAGTGCTTACCTTGGGCTTTAAGGACCAGAGAAAGGAATTATCTTGGATGTCCAGAGAAAGTGCTTACCTTGGGTTTAAGGACCAGAGAGAGGAACTATCTTGGATGTCCAGAGAAAGTGCTTACCTTGGGGTTTAAGGACCAGAGAGAGGAACTATCTTGGATGTCCAGAGAAAGTGCTTACCTTGGGGTTTAAGGACCAGAGAGAGGAACTATCTTGGATGACCAGAGAAAGAGCTGACCTTGGGGTTTAAGGACCAGAGGCTTACCTTTGGGTTTTAAGGACCAGAGAGAGGAATTATCTTGATGACTAGAGAAAGGGCTTACCTTGACCTTGAGGATGGAGTATGGCTGCCTTAATGGCGGGATACAAAACGGTCATACACACAAAACTCCACTGCCTGTCCATACAGGCAGTGTCCGCAGGAGTATCAGCCTGTGTACGCAGAAAAAAAAGAAGAAGAGACCTTGATGTTTAAGGACCAGAGAGAGGAACTATCTTGAATGACCAGAGACAGAGCTTATATTGACCTTGAGGATTAAGGACCAGAGAGAGGAATATCTTGGATGACCAGAGAAAGAGCTTACCTTGGTGTTTAAAGACAGAGAGAGGAACTATCTTGGATGACCCAGGTTTAAGGACCAGAGAGAGGAACTATCTTGGGGGACCAGAGAGAGTGCTTACCTTGAGGTTGGAAGACCAGAGAAAGGGCAGACCTTGAACTTGAGGCTGCAGGACCAGAGAGGGGAACTGTCTTGGACGATCAGAGAAAGGACTCGACGAGTGGTTTGATGGCCAGAGAAAATATTGACCTTAGTCTGAAGCACCAGAGGAAGGATTTACATTGCGACTGAAGGACCAGAGAAAGGATTTACATTGAGACTGAAGGACCAGAGAGAAGAGATTTACACTGAGACTGAAGGACCAGAGATAGGATTACATTGAGACTGAAGGACCAGAGAAAAGATTTACACTGAGACTGAAGGACCAGAGATAGGATTTACATTGAGACTGAAGGACCAGAGATAGGATTTACACTGAGATTGAAGGACCAGAGAAAGGATTTACATTGAAACTGAAGGACCAAAGAAAGGATTTACATTGAGACTGAAGGACCAGAGAAAGGATTTACATTGAGACTGAAGGACCAGAGAAAGGATTTACACTGAGACTGAAGGACCAGAGAAAGGATTTACATTGAGACTGAAGGACCAGAGAAAGGATTTACATTGAGACTGAGGGACCAGGGAAGGGATTTCCATTGAGGTTGAAGGACCACAGAAATGATTTACATTAAAGTAGAAGGACCAGAGAAAGTGCTTTACTTTGTTGTTAAAAGACCAGGAAAAAAGGGTTTGCCTCCAGGTTGAGGGACCAGAAAACCGTTTACCTTGCGGTTGGAAGACCAGAAAGAGGGCTTACCTTGAAGTTGAAGACCAGAGAGAGAGAGAGAGAGAGAGAGAGAGAGAGAGAGAGAGAGAGAGAGAGAGAGAGAGAGAGAGAGCTTACCTTAAGGTTGGAAGACCAGATAGAGGGCTTACCTCGAGGGGGTTGGGGGGGGGGGGGGGGGGCTTACCTTGAGGTTGGAGGACCAGAGGAAGGATTTGCTGCAGGTCTGGCAGACGTAGGGTCGGTCGGCACGGTGCAGTTGTTCATGCTTCCTCAGCGTGGCCAGCTCTCTAAAGGCCCGCTGACACGTCTCGCAGCGGTACGGCCGCAGTACTGAGGAGGACGAGGCGGAGGAGGATGAAGATGATGAGGAGGTTGGGGGTAAGGCGACTGGCGAGTAGTCGATAGTGCTCTCCCTTGCTGTGGCTCCATTCTCCATGTCTGTGAAGCAGAAGGGAAAGAGATGTGATTGGTTGGTTCAAATCACGTCAAGACAAAATGGAGGTGGGTTGTGTTAGTATAGCCTATCCGACCAAGAAGGCTATATCAGGGTTGCAAGTAAGTTAACAACAGCAAACAACAACAAGAGCAGCAACAATAGCATCATCATCATCATCATCATCATCATCATCATAAAGCGGTATAATGTGCAAATCAAAAAACAAATCAACACTAAAATTCAAAGGCAAATCATGTTCCGAGGCTAAAAGGTCGAGCTGAAGCACAGTTCAGTGGCATGCACGTGTTAATCGTCTCTTCGTCTCAACATTGTGATCGGCAGAGGAGTGGAAAGATGTATATATACAGCAGGAGAAGGAAGGGGTGGGGGGTATTTTGAAAAAAATAAAGGGTCGGCAAGGAAAATTTATGTGTATATTAGTTCGATTACTGGGATTTAAAGTCTTATATTATCCAAAACGATTTCGGCCAAGAGTTTCCTATTCTGGTAGTGGAGGGGGAGGGGGAGGGGATAGAGGAGGATGAGGGAGACGAGCCGGTTGGGTGAGGGAGGGATGTAAAAATGCAGGTGGGGGGGGGGGGGGGTTGCGGGTTGTTGGAGTGGTGGGTGTTCAAGTATATGTTTTAGGCGGAGTCATTCAAATTCCAGATATCAAATCCACATAAAAGGCTTGAGGACAGAAACGGGGCAGAGAGAGAGAGAGACAGAGAGACAGAGAGAGAGAGAGAGAGAGAGAGGGGGGGGGGAGGAAGGGAGAGAGAGAGAGAGAGGGGGGGAACAGAGACAGAGATAGAGACGGACAGACAGACGGAGAGAGAGGGAGGGAGGAAGGGACGAGGGAGAGGAGAGAGAGAGAGAGAGAGAGAGAGAGAGAGAGAGAGAGAGAGAGACAGACAGACAGACAGACAGACAGACAGACAGACAGAGAGACAGAGAGAGAGAGAGAGAGAGCGAGAGAGAGAGAGAGAGAGAGAGAGAGAGAGAGAGAGAGAGAGAGAGAGAGAGAGACAGACAGGCAGACAGACAGGTAGACAGATAGAAAGAGAAATTTTATCTTACTAAAGGAAAGATTCTAGGCTTAGTATTTTGTTGCTTTTTTTTTTTCATCCTCGTCGGCTTCAGGGCTCAGTTACGTCTCTTTGATGAGAGGAAGTTTCACATCTTTCGGGTGTTTACATCACGATAACTAAAGCTTGACCGCAAGGTGTGTCCACAGAGTTCATGTAGACAAGAAACCATACTCTGTTCCACAACAACACATTTTTAATCACAGTATCAACCAGCACAGATTTTGTTCATAATCTTTCCCTTTCTCCAAGCGCTGAAATTCCCTGCTATACATCCACACCACAATGATCTGGATATTACTTTGTGACATACCACTCCTTGAAGTGTAGGGAGGCTTGCAGGTTTTTGTTTTCCTTTAG